>JAVTVY010053284.1:0-27769 GCA_036873755.1 Hanleya hanleyi | reverse complement strand
ATCGAGCCTATATCGAGACGCTGTTGTCGCATGGGCGAGAGGCTAAAAAATCTCAACTGACAGCCGCTTTATTCTACCAGGACAAAGCCGAGCACATGGGCGCAGAGAACGACAATACGGGATATAGCCAACGGAAGGCTTTGACTGCGAACGGCGTCTCGGTGGATATGATCGGTCGACTGCACGCAGACATGTTCATGCAAGACCGATACCTCTTGAACAAGGTTCCCATCAAAATCCGACTGATACGGGCGCCTCCGACCTTCGCCTTGATGGCCACTAACGTAGAGGCGCATGCAGCTGACTATAAGATTGTCATCGAAGACGCAGTCCTGTATGTCCGAAAAGTGAAACCGAATCCAGCCGTTCAATTGGGACACATGAAAGCCTCGGAAACAAAAACCAGCCCAGTACCCTATCCGACGTGTACAAACCAAAGTGTTCTCTGTGTCTGCTGGAAATATGAGCGCCAACAAAGAAAACCTGTTCCTGGGAGAACTACCCAAGCGATTGATCCTGGCCTGTGTGGAAAATACCAGTTTCAGTGGAGCCTACCCAGAGAATCCGTTTGACTTTAAACATTTCGGCATCAATTTTGTGGCCCTGCATGTGGATGGACAACAGGTGCCAGCCACGGCCTTAACCCTGAACTTTGGGCGCGCGAATTTCATTCGAGCCTATCAGAGCCTGTTTACAGCCACCGGTCAAATCAACCAGGACGAAGGGAATATGATCAGTCGGGAGGACTACGCGAACGGATACACGTTGTTCTGTTTCGATCTGACCCCACCTTAGAGAACGACCATCAGCTGGCCCTGGCCAAGCAAGGCAATTTACGGTTGGAAATCCACTTTCAACGAGCCCTCCGGAGCACCGTCAATGTGATCTGCTACGCCGAGCTTGACAACATCATTCAAGTGGACAAGGCGCGCAACGTGCTGTGTGACTTCTCCACCTAACATGGATACAGAGCAGATAACCACCGTGCTGGAGAATGACCCAGAGACACGTATGATGTTTCAAGGGGTGTTCGCCCGAGATGTGTTCCCCATTAGACCGTATGTATCCTGCTGCTTACGTTCTCAACACGGACCCGATGGATCGGCCCGGTGAACATTGGGTGGGCGTGCACTTGACAGAACAGCAGGGCGAATACTTTGACCCGTACGGCCTGCCACCCTTCCATCCCGATTTAACAGACTTCATGGATCAAGGCACAGAGACGTGGTGTTGGAATACTAAAACGTTGCAAAGCCTGGACAGTATGGTGTGCGGACAATATTGCTTGTTTTACCTGTACCATCGATGCCGGGAAGACCCTTATCTACCATCGTCCACATGTTTGACGAGTACCCCAAGGACGAGGACCGAGATGTACTCGTCTATGACTGGGCCGCCCATCATTTCAATGTACAAGTCCCGTTCTGGGCTTGAATTCTTTCAATGTACATACGCCCGCTGTTCTGGGTTTAAGTTTAAAAGCCCTCTGTTCTGGGCTTCAGTTCTTTCAATGTACAAGCCCCTTGTTCTGGGCTTGAGTTTTCACGTTGTTGTTGTTGTTACTGAATAAAAAACAAAATGAGATCTCACCAAAAAAAAACCCCTGTCTTGTGTGTTTTATTCATAATGCATCAATGCCCAATGTGGAGATTCAGTGAAACTGAAATCAGTGGTGTAGGATGGGGCCAAAATGTAACCCATCAAGGTTAGAATAAGAGCACTATAGTAAAAATAGAGAGCCAATGAAATCAGCCCACAGACCAAGTACGTGTTTTGGTCTAGGTTTGGAGCGGGCATTTCATTGAGGTGCGTGTATACGGTGAGTGAAGACTCGTCCAACACGTATAGATTAAGTTGATGACTATAAGTTCTAGGTAACCCATCAAGGTTAGAATGCAAGAGCACTATAGTAAAAATAGAGAGCCAATGAAATCAGCCTACAGACCAAGTACGTGTTTTTGGTCTAGGTTTGGAGCGGGAAAACACCCCGGCGGTTGAACATTGGAACTCTTGTGGGTTTGGAGGATGAACATACGGACGTCTAAGGGAAAAAATTGGAACTCTTCTATGTTTGGAGGTAGTTTTTAGTGAAAACCCGGAAGTGACGTGACAACCCACGTGACCTGCGTATATACTCCTGTAAAATAGAGCCGATTTTATTTCTTTGGAAGGGGCAAGGTCAATAGGACTTGCGCTTTTATACTACTAAACTGTGAAGTAGATTACATCTTACATAGGCCTTAAGGCCGTGATATGCATATGAAGTATTCTGGGGCATGGTCAGTACTTTCCAATTTTCCCTTCGTCTACTACTCGCCGATTTATATTTTCAATGAATACAAGGTTGTCTTGAGAAATATATCTCAAAATATGATTAATTAATGATTTTCCATCATGACAAACGAAAAACCGGCTTCCAACAAATATGGCGGTGGGTATTCGAAGCTCGAAGTCAGAAAATTGCCAAACTTCAAAAATTCAGATCTCAGCAACCAGAACGTCTTATGTGCTCACAGTTATTCACAATATCGTAAAATATGTATACTTGCTAACCTTAGTTGGATTCGTCATGAAATCATTTAGGAATAAGTAATTCGGGCACTTTTTGTGACATAGCAAAACGAAGATGACAGCCGTTTCCTTTTTCGCTGCGATGGTTTACACGAAAAACCGGCTCAGTTATAAAAATCCATATCTCCGTAAATATGAAATGTCCAAACTTTTTACGTCAAGACAATATTCTCTTATATGTGTACTTCCTATTTCCCGCAGGAATTTATGCAATATAAATTCTTTCCGCAATAAACTTACAATTTACTGGTAATGGTAACGAAATTCTCCGTCTCAATTTGAGCTGGATATGAAAACGCACTGAGTCACACGTGCAGTCGCAACAACTCGCAACAGTGTAATGAAATGTGTTCATTTTTTAGGCGACCATTTTCTACGACCTATACAGCCAACGTGGTTTATTAATATGCACACATATGTTTTTCTTATAGTTCATTGGCTGAACCGCGAGGCCGGGGGAAAAATATCAAACTTGTTTGATAATTTCGCCTCGCGAGGCCAAATCCTCAGCGTGTGCGGCGAACGCAAGCCAACAGCTCAGCAGTTTTACCGGACAGGCCAATGAATCGCATGTTATTTTCACTCGATTCATACGCTCGACTCTTCAAAATGGACTTGAAGAAGACGTTATGCGGGAACTGAAATCAATTTCTTGAAACTTTTGCTCACCGTGTGCGCTGAAACAACAAGAGAGCTGACAGGCAATTGAGGCCGTTAGCTCAGCTGATATCTCTCGTGTGCGCCGGGCTTAACACCAGGCAGAGCCAGAAAACATGTGTGTGTGTGCCGTTGGCCGAAATCATTAGCTTGATAGTTTAGTGCGTTCATTTTATACCGATGGAAATATCTGTGAATTTCGAAAAAATGCGTGACAAGCCAAGAAACAGAAAACCGCTGGGATGTCGACACCAAACCAGGGAGCATGTATGTGCCGCTGACCAAAATCATTAGGTTCATAGTTTAGTGCGTTCATTTCATCCACGTGGTATACTGAACACCGGATTTACCGATGGAAATATCTGTGAATTTCGAAAAAATATATATGGAAATGAGATTCGTGGTGATACCCATATTTTTTTAGCATACGAATGCATCGTGATGAAGGCTTCATGGTGTGTTATACCCACCTAGGAAAAAAACAGCCCCCAGATATGCATCAAACGTCCGGGAGTATGGAATATAGGTATACATCTGGACTAAACTCTTTTATCAGGTAAGCTAGACTTTAGTACTATACTTGCGTTGAAACCCATGCAGACAACCTATTCAAATTTCAATGCATTGGCAACATAGCGTCGCACGAAATATACGCGCCCCTGTTGACCAGGATTTTTTATACTCCCACAACAACAGACAATTTGAAGACAATTTTCTAGCGGGGTGTTTTCTTGAACATAATTGCTGTAATATACTCTTCTTTTTGTGGACGCTAAATATAGGGGAGAAAATGGCAACATTGTGACCAAACCATAACAGTTGACAGCTGTAAAAATAGATACCGTGTCATAAAATGAGAGAGAACATTTCAATCTGCCAATTTTCGAGATGAAAATTTTTTCTTGACGAAATAGAAATGAACGCGAATCTATATTCTACAAAACATTTTTTCTTGACGAATTTTTTTAAAATTTAAAAAAAAAGAAAAAAAAGAATGAACACTAACAACCATTTTTTTAATTTTCTACTATTTTTTTTACAATTTTTTTGAAATTATTGAAAAAAAGGGGGAAAGGGGGAAAGGGGGGAGGGTGCGGTGAAAAGGGGGCGGGGCTGAATTTTTTTTTTAAAT
Organism: Hanleya hanleyi; assembly: GCA_036873755.1. NCBI lineage: Eukaryota > Metazoa > Mollusca > Polyplacophora > Lepidopleurida > Hanleyidae > Hanleya > Hanleya hanleyi. The sequence goes on along the minus strand of JAVTVY010053284.1, from coordinate 23,409 downwards.
TTAAAAAAAAAGAAAAAAAAGAATGAACACTAACAACCATTTTTTTAATTTTCTACTATTTTTTTTACAATTTTTTTGAAATTATTGAAAAAAAGGGGAAAGGGGGAAAGGGGGGGAGGGACGGGTGAAAAGGGGGCGGGCTGAATTTTTTTTTTTTTTTTTTTTAAATTTAAAAAAAAAGAAAAAAAAGAATGAACACTAACAACCATTTTTTTAATTTTCTACTATTTTTATTAACACAAATAGAATGAACGTGTTCACCAGGGTATTGAATTTTAATACAATTATATCTGAGTATTGAATTTTAATACAATTAACAGTAAAAAAACTCTGAATTTTTAATACAATTATACGCTCTCAAGCCACTTCAATGAATGTGTAGGAATACGGTAAATGTTTTTCAACACTTGTTCAATAGTTCTGCATTTAATACAATTAACAGTAAAAAACTCTGAATTTTTAATACAATTATACGCTCTCAAGCCACTTCAATGAATGTGTAGGAATACGGTAAATGTTTTTCAACACTTGTTCAATAGTTCTGCAACAAGACTTGTTTGAACTCATCATCGTCTTTCCGTCCCTGGTGCACGTAGATCTGACCAAGCTGACCGATCACCCCCATCGGTTGAATGCGTCACCCGTGCACTGATGAATATCATGCCGTACACACACTCTATGTCTACATGCTGCTCGCTGACTTGAGCTCAGTAAACCCTTGTACCTAATGTGACAATGTGTTAAATAATAAAACATGGTGTTTGATATTTCAATTTGTTTTGCTGTGAACATACTAAACATACCCAGGGCGGCTCCCCCCAGCCTGGGTATGATGTAACATTGGGGTAATAAACTATATAAACATTACTAAACTTGTTGTTCCCAAAACGGCTATTTTCATACCCTTCGGCCACCGCGCATGCGCAGAAGGCCGATATGTCAACCCCACCCCCAGCCCATTAGATGCCCCCTCCCCTAAGCTTCACTTGGATACCTCACTCGACCCCATCGGACCATTTTATCTAGGGACTACTTTTTCTCCGCGGAAGGTTTTTCCCGCGACCGAATCACCGCCAGACATGACCGCGGATGAATACATTCTTGCACTCACTCACACCGGCCGCCATCTTAAACCCACCACCACCATCCACCCACCAGCCGCCATCTTAAACCCACCACCACCATCCACCCACCAGCCGCCATCTTAAACCCACCACCACCATCCACCCACCAGCCGCCATCTTAAACCCACCACCACCATCCACCCACCAGCCGCCATCTTAAACCCACCACCACCATCCACCCACCAGCCGCCATCTTAAACCCACCACCACCATCCACCCACCAGCCGCCATCTTAAACCCACCACCACCATCCACCCACCACACACCACGTGACATCAATACTCGCTTCTGATTGACTACCTCCACGTGACCTCCACAAAATATGCAAATTTCCGGGGTCAAGTTTACTTTAAAGACTCTTTGTATACTACTTGGGATGTTCCATTGTTGATAGAGCTGCTTGAATTTATCATTCATAATATCCATGTGAAATTTGGCAATACGATATATCAACATCATATAAGTATTCCAGTGGGTATACCCATTAGCATACTAATTGTGCTGACCTATAAACTCTTATGAATTCAACTGTATGCATGCAGAATTTATCAAAAAACGACAATTTCAAAGCCCGTTCGTTCGCATTCATCAAATGCTATATATACGATCTTCGTGTTGTAGTGGATTTGAAGAAAACAACAGACAGTAATAACGGCACATCACATAGACCTATATCTCTATCAAAGTGAAGCGGGCGACAAGAGAGATGATTACATAGTACATCTTCATCGTAAACTATTTCAGAGGGGCCTACATATGGCCTATAACTATCTCGCCTAAGAGCATTTTCTAGATCCTGTGTAAAACGTGACGAATTTAATCAACGTCACAAGATATTATTGCAGAAACTGGTAAAAGATGGCTATATCAACAAGCGCCGCCATTTAAAGCTTTTTTTCAAATTTGGAGATACATATTGTACGCGGATAGTAGAATACGAGCGTTACCCTTCGTAACGTGCGACCAAGTCCGCTTATCCCGGACTTCAATATCGTCATGGTGTTCGTAAGAACAGTCACAATCAAAGCTTGACTGTGATACATCATTCTCTAGCTAACGGCTTTAATAACGAAAATAATATGGAGGTGAGAATACTGACCAGTCATGTCTTGTCGGCATCATTGAATGCTGTTGACCGCTTCTCTCTTGCAGGAATCTTGCCTATGTTCATGTGTACTATGAATGTGTTTTTTTTTGTCTGGTGTATTGCTAATTCTGTCATACCAATTAGGCCCTTTGGATTGTGGACGCGCAAATTCTTTAATGGAAGACGGCTGAATTTTGAATGACGGTCTAGACGCTTCTATAGCATGTCGCTGTTGTTCCCGTCGTAAATCAGTAATAATTCGGGACATGTATTCGATTGAGTGTCGCGGTATCTCCGTTAAGCTTTGGTCCGCTCAATGTTTATCTTACCCCCTGAGATAGGGGGTTGAAACTTACCACATCATATACTTGGGTCACGCTCTACCGAAAACGGTTTCAAAATCCAATATGGCATCTATGATAACGTCACCGTGACGCCATCTTCCCGGAAGACATTTTTGGTCGCATTTTCGATTTTTTTATGTAATTTTCTCCGCAAAACTGCATGACAAATCCATGTGAAATGAATTAGATTTTGCCCCCTTCTCTCAGTATAAAATCAAACATTTTGAAGAAAAATATAGGACACCACTTTTCTGTCCCCCCCATATTGCCGCCATTTTGTATTTGCTCATGATCCTTTGCTCGAGTGTTTATGCAACAGGCGAAAAATGACCCCAATATGACAAGCTAAAACCTCACACAGTGTCAGCTCTCAATTTTGTATTGTTCCAGCGATAGGATCGATAGTTTGGTATGGGGCGGCATAATTGTCTCCCAGGCCTGGTGAAAGGAGGTGTTCGCTTTAGATGAATATTAGTCGCTCTCTGTTGCTCTATTGTCTCGCTCCGAGCCGGCCGGTAAATTGTGATGTATTCCCCAACTCTTTGGGAGACAGGCGAGGCCAGTCTAATGGGAAATTCTGGTTCATATTCTCACACAGTTACCATTAGTATTTTCATGAACGACCCAGATATTTACGAACAATAATCAGTTATATTAAAATATATACAGACTCGAAAACTGAAAAATCACTGTCCAAAGTTCAGCCACAGGCCCGCAAAACAAGAGGGTTTTGGGAGGGGGTGGGGTGGATGGAGAGTGAAAGTGCGATGGAGCCCGTATATATAAACCTAAAAGTTGTGGATTTATATAAAGCATGGGGTTATATATACAGACCCCATATTTCGACACTTCACCGTAATACCACCGTCCACACCCCCAAAACTCTTGTTTTGCGGGCCCGTGGGTTCAGCGAACAAGTACCTGCAACAAAAAAACCATATTGGCACATGCATAATCACTTGGGAAAGCAAGCGTCACCTTTTGTTGAGGGTCATTTCCTTAATAAAGGCCTTAATATAATGTGGCCTGGTCATATTTTGTAATATGTATATATTTCCTGAGTACCTATGGTACTACCCCCATTTCTTTTTCTTTTTATTCAAGCTCGACTGTATTATTGTGAAACTGTATGATTGGTAATGGTCTAGGGGAGATAACTGAGTGTTGCAATTCATCGCCTTGTGGGGGCGTGACCCATCGTTAGGGATCGGGATATTGTAAATTGTTATACCCCATTCGCCACCGCATTGTTGATCGTGCAATGTTGCTCGCTCAACTGTACTGAGCATTTCTTGCCATATTTCGCAGGTGGGTGTAATTCTACCAATCTAAATGTCGTAACTTGTAATCTAACATTCTGAAGATCTGAATTAAGTCGTTATTATATGACGACAATGCATGAACTTGTCAGAAATAAGTCTTTTGACTCCCCTCAGCATAACCACGTGCGCCATTGCAGTAATAGTATGGGGTTGTTGTTGTTGTTAGACGATCATGTTAAAACGAAGTCTGTTCTATGCACAGCTTTCTGAGGTTTTTAGGTGAAGTCTTTATGACATTTGAAAGCCTAAATAATGATTGTTAATAGAAATAATTATTCATTTGACTAATTACTAAGAAATCACACAAAGTTGAGCATGTTCTAGTTTGGTGAAATAATCCAGAATTGTCTCCCTTGTTCTATATAATGGCCATTGTAAACTTAACATTGGAATTGCTGAATTCTGCCATGTAAACTATAAAGTGAATATTATTTTTATTTCCTTTATATGTGAATACATTTTAAGTAGAGTGTAACTTGATAAGACAAAATATCTGTCTTCTTTGCAATAGTGATGCTTATTTTTATTTTTGATATTGTGAATTGATATACCCGATTCGCCACCGCATTGTTGATCGTGCAATGTTGCTCGCTCAACTGTACTGAGCATTTGTTGTCATATTTCGCAGGTAACCAAACCTTGCCTGTGGGAACCAGCCAGGGAATGTAGAACATGCGAACTCGGGACTAGAGAGAGACGTATTATTATTTGCTGAGTTATTAAGCTATCCAGTAACCTATGTTGTGTTGAACTACCTGGTAACCTATGGTTAATTGAGCTGCCCGGTAACCTATGTTGTGTTGAACTACCCGGTAACCTACACACGCGTTTTCCCCACAATATGACACCGATATATAGTGGAACATTCGTGTACCAGTGAGTGTTACAGCAATGTAACAATTTATGTTGGACCATCATGGTACCATTTGATGTTGCCGACGATGTAACATTATATATTGGTACATCATTGGCGACGGCTGTCGGTCCAAAATGTATACGGTTTGGATTGTTCCAATGTCGGTCCTACATTGGCTCTCGTTTGTTTGAGGGTAAGAATAGCCATCCTTGGTATATTGTACCATCATTGTACCATTTTAAAATGGACAAATATTGTAACATTAAAAATTTAGGAAAATAAAAAGAACTCTTTGTTAATCGGAGATAAAGAAGGTCGTCAGTTTGGAGTTACGTGCGCGTCCGCTTTCAAATTGGGATTTTTTGGGGAGATGGAGTGAATTACGAGTTACGGCCCTTGAACTACGCTGTCGCTGACAGAAAAAAACACTCACCACATCTTCAGCTCAGTCAAACCGATTTATTTCATATTTTGGAAGTCCGATGTCGGTTCTGGGTATGCTGATTCAAAGACTTGAGCCATGCGCTCGAGATATCAAGCTCAACAATCCAAAAGAAAGAACATCCCGATCTACAAAGGCATTTGAAACTCAGGAACAGAAAAACGAACGCAATCGGCACAACAACAACATCAAGAAGCACCTGTGCCGATTTTCCGTATACGGCGAATATTCCACCCGCTATGACAGGCAGGACCAGGTAAATAATTCCATTACTCTAAAATTTATAGCAGGGGGTCGGTTTAAGCGCAAGCGAACATCCAAATAATAAAAGAAAGGCTGTCACCCATTGTATAATTTGTACCCCCTCCCCTCCCCCGCCCATGCACACACAACTCGTCCTAACGTCGAGCTTAGCAGCTTATCTGGGGATTCACACGTTTTCAGGGCAAGTCTGATGCTTGTAGGACATCACCCCCCCCCCCCCTCCCGCTATTATTCCCCCCTCCCCATATCCCTTCCTGGACATATTCCTCTCTGGAGATATCCCCCCTCCACCCCTTACTATTTTCAGATATTAAAAAGATATATTTTATGTAATTTTGTTTCGTGAAAAAGTTCCCCAAAAATGACCAAAGTCGATTGGTCGAAAGCCCCGGCGGCCGTCAAGATTGATATGAAAACCTTATAAGGTCTGGACCCACTGAACCAATCGATGCGATACTTGGCATACATGTTCATTTACCAATGTGAAGGCACAAAGCTTTTTATCAACTGTTTATCAGGGTGAGAGATTTGTAGTTTGATAACAAGGATAATTATCAGTAATCACTATACCGGTAACCCAGCTGACAAATCACAATAATAAATGTCAGTAACTTTTTGCTTCTAGAATTATCGGAGAATGAAAAGTGGAAAACACCATGAGAAATAGAAAATTGCCCAAGAACAAGAAAATATCCCTTGCCCCTTAAAGAGGTAGTAGCGTCATTTGAAAAATATTCAGCTAATAACCTATTTCGATAAAAGTTATTTAGTAGTTGAGATCATCTATGATGAACTTTTTTCTGTGACCTCAATTATTAATATCACGGGTATTGAAATCACACTTCTGACATTCTCTGAAAAACGTGACAGCACCTACACTTGGTCCTAGTGCCTGAAATGACGTCACAAAACGTGCATTTGCATTCCGGTCGTGATGCTTTGCAACGTCATACTCGATCTCAGAACTTTTATTACACTATGACGGGTTCTAATGTGACGTCCTGGACACTTGGTCACGTTATCCGACGTCATCTCAGTAATTTTCCATTTTAATGTTGTCCACTAGACCGAATTGAAGATTCTGACAATATTGGTCCCATAAGAAATACAAGACTTCACGACTTCAAAATATTTTGGCAAATGTTCCAAGTGATCATGCTGTTCAGTTTACCCGAACAATTAAAATCACACTACTACTTCTTTAATGTAGGTCCATCTATAGTCCAATGTTGAACGTAGATCGACTGGGACTACATATGGGCCCGTCTAATGGCGAAGTGGGGGGGGGGGGGGATTTAGAATATCTGACCACCCACCTGACACCCGAAAGAACCTACAGTTGGCATGAATAATTCCCCTTTGAATCCCATACATGTATGTAACTAGATTTAGATTTTTTTGGCGGGGGTAGTAGTACCTGGCTCAGACCTGGTCGTCCATGAAGTACACCCAACACCCTTCCTAAAAGAAGTTAGCTGAACCATGCCTATAGTAATGACATGGATGTAGGGAGATCTTCTTGGTTGGTGACTTCACTGCAGGACAAAACTTCGTCCACCATGCTGATGATGCTATTTTACTAATCATATAAAAAGTTTACACTTTTATACATATAGGTAGGACAGATTCGCACCAGCATCACTTCCGGTGCATCGATGCACGACTCCCGGCGTACATTTGTGATTCGTTATCTTCCGCTCCAGCCTATATCTACAGCATAGGGCAGATTTTTAACTATTGATGGTTTAAATATTGTAAATATGCATCAAATATCTATTCCAAGAAATGTATTATGACCATTATGATTTAATACATTTATGATACCTTTTGCAACTGCAAGTCAAAAATAGTTCATTCATATACCACTGATTAAAAATGAAGCCATAAGAATAGAGGACTAATGTGAACCACAAATTTATGAGGGAGTCACGCATCAGTGTACCTGTTGGCGTGAATCCTTTGTCCAAGAATTTGAAGTGCAAAAGGCGGATTTTATGCAGGCCTACAGAGACTAATAGTTATAGGTTTCAGTACCGGTATATGTATTAAGTTCATGAAAGGGGAGCAGGGACTTTTATATCTTTAGCCAAATGTAGAATGTGGATTTATGTTCCTATATTGCCATATATTTCCTGTATTCAAATTTTATGGAATTTAGTTACATATCAGTTCAGTTATATCATACCATTTCAGGCCTCAATTTAAGGAGTGCTGATGGTAACCTATCAACAGGTTACCATGAATTCTACACTGGTAACCTGTGGGAACCTATTGCATAATTATTAACCTAATCTGAAAATAGGTTACCACTATTTTTCATATGGCAATCTCCAGGCAAACTTAAAACAGGTTACCACCTTAAATTGAGGCCTGCCATATATTTCCTGTATTCAAATTTTATGGAATTTAGTTACATATCAGTTCAGTTATATCATACCATTTATATCTGAAATTTAGTGCTTGAACATTGTTGATGAGCAATAGTCATGATAGTATGAAATGATTGCTATTTTGATTGAAAAGGCATTTAATTCAATCATTCTATTACTGGAAATTTCTTGCTTGAACGTTGTTGAGCAATATTTTGAGATGATTGCTATTCTGACTGAAAAAAAAAGATTTTTCTTTATTTTAAAATCTGGTACTATTTCAAAGGAAAGGAATACATGTACTTATTACCAAATTATCTGAAATATTTCTGTTTACTTTCAGAATTGAATTGTACTTGTATGCTGACCAAATGGAGAATATGCATGGGCACTGCACTACTGAGATGTGCGATACATGTAAAGAGGAGTTAACAAATATGTTAACATGGTATAAGGCATGATAAATAATATTCCCATATAATACAGTGTAAAACTCATATGGTAACCGTAACATCGTCTGCATTCTCGCTCCACCAGAGACATGCTACCACTATGCCTCTGGCGGATAATGAAAGCCAGTGTAGTATGTGTTGGTCATCAGAGTTGGTTGTGTATTATAAACAGCCACCTATGCTTGTCAGCAAGAGGCGCTAAAATTGAGACTAATGACGAGTGTGTCAGAACATTACTTTGAATTCGATCTATTTCAAATTTGTTGTTTATATATTGTGTAAACATAACCCATTTCAATCAGCAAATGTCTTCATGTACATTTTGAAGAGACCTGATACTGATAGATTATGGATTTGGAGATTTTTATGTGTGCAACAGAAGAAAATAGCAAACAATATATATAGTGATATCATGCCCTTCTGGTGTGAGCCATCAAATTAGAAGAAAAGCAAACAAGTGAACTTCTCGTATAATCTCCTAGCGTATATTAGGTAAGATAGACATCTGTCCCGAGAATGGAGAATCCAAATCAGGGGTTACCTCCCCTGTATGCCCATACAGTAGACCGGTTATGCCAGCATTCGTTTCGCTGCCTGTTCATTCTCCAGGTCAGGAGTGTTTATTGGGACACGATACATTCTGAAACGTGTAGAATGAGTCTATATCCAGACAGAATTTGGAATCCACGATGCTGGTCATGACCGGTCTTCTGTGTGGATATACAGGGGACCAGTCTATATCCAAATACATTTATAAGCATAATGTCACAAATATCACGAATGAGTTCCTGTCACACAGGATAATGCAATCTGGTCAGAAGCATAATGTTGGAAATATTCTGACAGATGATCCACAGTCACCGAGAACAAGAAATAAAATAAGGCATGTCTGGACAATGTCACAAGCAAATTTGTAGTTATGCCATGAACTGGCAATATGTAGATCTGATTACATCTTCACCAGAGTAGGGCCATTGTATATATAAGATCTGTGTTTGATGTAACCATCCTACCAAAAATATTTAGTGATTTTTGGGTAGCCTTATTTTTTTATTATTTGAAATATAAAGGATTCCAGTAGTGCAGATCTGTTTAAAATTTTCAAAAATTAATGTTATGATGATTAATGTTTTGAGTTATAAATAAGTAGATACCAATAAATCTACATATGCATAACCTATAACCAATTTCAAATCTTGTTTTATAAAATGTTTTGTCAAAATCACATTTGATAATGATAAATTATAAAATAAAAATGCCTTCCAACCTACCTACTCGCCAATATCCATGAAACCTGATGACATTTTATCCTTCTTTCTATCCCATGATGCATTGTGTGTCCATGCCAACTGAATTACAGTTTCCACCTGTGTAGTCCAAAGATGGTGGATTTATACTTCTGATTCCCACAATGCAGTGCAGTGATGACATCAGGTTCAATGTCTATTATTGAACCTTAGTTACAACTATTATTATGGATGGCCTAAAATTAATCTGCCATGGCAATTGTCCAGTAGGCCTAATTACTACATGTTTATATTTGCAGGAAAGTAATAATTTGTGAATATATTATTTGGATCTCACATAAAATTGAGTAGTGAACAGTCTCGACCAGGACTGAAATTCTGAACATTTCATGCCTTGAATCTAGAAAGAGATACTGTTGCCTTAAACATGATAAAATAAATATCATTGTCTTGCAGGTTCAGTGCATTCTCAGGTTGAAGACACTTGTGAGCTTCATAGTGGGTATTCTGATGGTGTTAACCATTATGCCTGTGAGTAGAACTTGTACATGGACTGCAAAAATAAATGAAATTTAAATTTATCGTTCTCAAAACTGCTGAACTAAGAAGATTTATCTTGCTGTTCCCTTATATTTTTCTGTGCAAGAAGAAACAAGGAAACCTTTCCTGAAAATCCATCAGCAATCTCAATTCCAGATCCTCATCAGTCAGGGGAGAATAGCAAGAATATATTTTCATGGTGGATTCATCACTGAGACAAGTGTAATCTATCATCTAAATGTAGTTTAAATCTGTATTAGACCATCAGTTTGTGAAAAAAGTTATTCTTTAGGACTGATGAGATCTTTATCTCTACCAGTCTATGATCATTTAATCTTTCAGAATATATGAGGTTGATTACCAGGAGATAAAAGCGTGACCATGCAGGCTGTATGGTGCTTGAGTAACACTAAAATAATCTTCTCACTCCTGATTCTATGTAAAAAAAAAAAGGAAATATATCTGAATGCTAAATGTTACTTTTCTCTGTACATGTTTTGCAGCCATTGTAAGTCGACCTCAGTGAGTTCTCTTCATATTTGAGTCTGTACCGCCTACAATGCCCATGTAAGTAACAGCCTCTTCATTTCACTGCACTTCAATGGTCTAGTGGTTAGAGCATCCCCCTCACAAGTGGGAGGTCCTATGATCAATCTCTGGTCGAGTCATATCTAACACTTAAAATTGGAACTTGTTGCTTCCTTCATTGATGCTCAGCATTAGAAGGATAGATCAATGTGACTGGGTGAAGTATCATCAGTAAAGACAGCACTATAACAAGAGACAAAATTGGCTTCAATATGCGCCAGCAAAACATTAATTTTGTAATGAAACAATTAGCTTTCCTAAAATAGAGCACTGGCTTGTTTAGGAATACAGCAACTGTTGAACTTTTGACCTCAGAATCAACAGGAGCTCGAAATATCTGAAAGTGCAGTGATGACATCAGGTTCAATGTCTATTATTGAACCTTAGTTACAACTATTATTATGGATGGCCTAAAATTAATCTGCCATGGCAATTGTCCAGTAGGCCTAATTACTGGGAAAGTTAATAGTACCCACTGTCAGTTAGAGACTGCTAAATTAATTCTCTCACGGTAGCACATAGGGCCCCAAGTCATCTCTCGAGTACACACTTAAAACATATCAAACCCTACTTCGTAGGTCCTGTGATATTAGTCACACTGCCATGTTGTTCAACCCCCTTACAACTATTATTATGGATAGCCTAAAGGTAACCTGCCAATGTAACTGCCCAGTAGGCATACTACACGTCATTTACCTTCACAGGAAAATAATAATTTGAGAATATATTAGTTGTATCAACCAGGACTGAAATTCTGAACATTTTCTTGCCGATTCAGTGCATTCTCTGGTTTAACACAGTTGTGAGCTTCATGGTGAGTATTCTGCCGGTGTGTAGAACTTTTACATGGAATACAAACCAATTGAAATCTATCATTTTCCAAACATTTTCTATTTATCTTGCTATGCTCCCTTGTATTTTTCTGTGCATGGTTGTTAAGAATATTTATGGAAACGAAAAGAAGAAACAAGGAAATCTATTCCTCAAAATCCATAAACAATCTTAATTCCAGAGCCTTACATTGGTCAGGGGAGAATAGCAAGAATATATTTTCATGATGTATATGTTCATTGAGCAATGTGTAATCAAACATCTAAATATAGTTTAAATCTTTATTAGTATTAGACCAGCAGTTCGCAATAAACTAACTATTTGAGACTGATGACATCTTTAACTATACCAACCTAGGATCATGTAATCTTTCAGTTCCAACTTATGAGGTTGATGACCAGAGATAAAGGGGTGACCAGGCTGTATGCATCTTCACATGTCCAGGTAAATCCTAATTCCCAGAGAGTTTACCTGGACATTATCGAATGAGTTCTTGGCTCATTACCTCTATTTATACAATCATACATTTTATCCCCCACAGTTGTTTTGAATTGGCATTTCGGTATCCCAAGCCTGTGGTTTTTGCTTTGATTGACAATAGAGACCTTTAGTTACAAGTTTTCTGACAAACTTATAACTTGTAACTTGTAGCTATAAGTTACAAGTTACAAGTTAGGTGTTTTTAGTTTAGTTTGAATTTATAATGAACAACTTGTAACTTGAAACGTCTATTACTGTTGCTTTTGGTAGAGTTCGACACAGCATTCGAATTGGCGTTTAAATGCACTGAATTTAGTTTCGAAAATACTAAGTGGATGGTGCAGGTTATTATATGGACACTGTCACACATGTGTATGCCATTTTGGTATGCATGAACGCCACGTTTACACTTTACTGTGGAAAAAGAATAAAGAACACTTAACATTGTAAATCGTTTGTAAACTGTATTTCATGAAATATGAAATGGAATCTGATGGGCAGACATAGACATCTGTATTGATGTGAAACAATTCAGTGTTGAGAGTGTATGTAAGTGAAGTACTACATCTATGTAACGAGCGCTCTCATTGGTCGGTGATGAGCTAGAATACTAACACACTTCAAATGCTTGTTCACCGGCCCAGATTAGGCTGCAGCAAGAGGCTATATATCACAGTTACCTCAAACAAATGTCTGAAATAAGGAATCTGTTTTTACATCTACCAACAGTCTATCTCTGAAAAATGAGAATGTATCAATTCAATATACATTTCGAAGAGACGAATATCATTTCATTTTCACATCAAATTACATCACATAAACTCTGGTTCCTAAAGTTTATGTTTGGTCTGTCAGAAAAAGGTGAACTCAAACTCCAACAGTAACTACGTAGTAAATGTCGCTGAAATATGTTTTTACACTAATTTTGTAGACTTCTCAAAATGTCCAGAAAAGCTATACGTTCTTGTCGTTCCTGTCTCACTCTTTCTCCCTTTTCTATTCGCTCTGCCTCAAACCTGTCCCTCTCCAGTGACAATTTTTCCTTCTGAAATTCCAGTTCTTCTCTTCTCTCACTGATCTCCTCTTCCTTTATCTTGGACTTCGCATCTCTCTTTTCAGTCAAGAACTCCAGCAAACTGTCTGTTAAGGCTGATTTCTTTTTGGTGGATTTAACTTCTTGAGTTGTGGCAGCTGAAAATCATGAAGAAGTAGGCAAAGATTAAATTCTCTAAACAAAAATGTAAATTTCTAGTATAAATCTGATAATAGCAGTCAACACTTCTGCAGTTTGTGGACGGTTTGAAAACACAAACAAAACTATATCATCACAGGCCAACCAGGGGAGAATTGGTGCATGAACTTTGTAAAATAGCCTATAGAATAGACATGTTTGCTGATCTGCCAACATCTGTAACTGCAAAATGGATGGTAACTTCATATACAGTGTTTGATTTGTGCATCCGCAGTGTCAAACTGAAGTAGTGAGTTGAGAATTAGATATTTTTATCCATTTACATGCATGTATAGCGAAACACATGCTTTCCACAGAACCTTATACATATCAGGTAATCAGCTAAACAGCAACAAATATTTGCTCACATTTGGTTTTAACCCCCTGTAAAGCCTGCTCTCTGATCTCTAAGGCCTTTTCTCTTGTTTCTTCATCCTTTTTCTTCTTCTTTTCAGCGCCTTCCTGTTTCTGGTTTTCACTCTCACTCATTAAATCACTGATTTCTTGCAGAAGAACGGATTTTTCGTTGTGCTCTTCTTCATTACCTGATCCGTAAGGATATAGAAAGACAAAATATTTTAACTTCTACAATTCAGTAAATCAGGAGATTTAAATATTAGCGAAAAGCATTTTGTAAATCAGGATTTCGACATATATTTACTCATGTCATTGTCAGGAATGGTAGTTTACAACAGGTTACCAAGGGTATGTATAAGCTTATATAAGTTTTCGGCAACATTAAATGATAGTCAGTTAGTGGGACATACTATGCAGTGAGTAATGTTTTAACCAATGAAATCAACCAAAAATGAAATTAAACAAATAGGTCCTCAAATGACCCAACCAATGAGACAGTGGTCACCAGAAAATAATTAATTGTTTTGATGCTTTGATACCACAATTCACAATTTCCCACCTATATCCTCCACTGAAATGTGGTATAAAACACAATAAATTTTTATGGCTATTTTTCTCTATTGCCTATCAGCTATGTTTCAAATTCCGAGACAATTGGAATATATTACAATTGTGATTATCTATATGATGAATGGGTGACTACACCAACCTCCAATATTAATTTCATTTTATAATTAATACTAATTCATACAGACAGCTTCAAGAATATTCAATGCACTCCCACCAAGCTAGGGTGGCAGCATCAATTTCTGAGATATAGCTATGTCAAGGACAATATATGAAATTATATTATATTTTTGCATGTCAATTATGGTGACCAATCAATACCCCCCAACCCTGTTCCATCAATCAAGATATTTCTTCTACACTAAAGAAAAAAGCAGACTATTACCTCGACACAAGTTCCCTTTCTAGTCTCCTGAATTGCGTCACAAGAGTTGTGGTTCTTTGCCTTGCCCTCCTGGCATCAACACCCATATGAACACATTTCCCTGCGACTGTACGCCAACCCTCTGTACCACTAATGAAAGGATTAGTCATCTGCCGGTTTGAATCGGAATGGGGTTTTTCTTGATTGAATTGTTGCCATAATTCTGCTGAAAATAACAGGATTTAAAATATCACCGAATTGATGATTGTAGAATGTTAGCATAATTTGGTAACTATTTGGGATTTGACGATATACATATTACATGCTCAAAATAAGGTGTTGAAGGAAGAGGGAGGCTGTCTCCAGGCTATTTCAAAATGAAACTATATTTCTTCCATTTAGCACGATGGACATAGAGATGCACACTAAACCAGACACTCTAAAATATGGAATTGGCCCCTATTCTCAAAATTCCAGTTAAGAGCCTATAGAGAGAGGATGTATTCACTGGCGAGCTCACAAACTGAATTTCCAAAGCATTTCCCACAGAATGCACTATAACTGGGAGCCATTCCCCCCTCCTCCTCTCTTCCCTCACATAAATCCCCTCACCTCCACCCACTCACTCACTCACTTAGATAGAAAACATCAAATACCCTACAAAAATTAAAGGCATGGGCATATAACCCCCCCCCCCCAGCTGTCACAGTCAGAGTTTCTGGGTTATAGCTATATCCTGCCTCTCTACTCCGATCAGTAACACATTATCTAAATTACAATGTCTCTAATTTGCCAGAATTTGATTGAGAACAGCTCTTGGTACCAGGCGCAAGTTTGGATCGACGAACTCATCCCTTGGCCTATGCTTTAACATGCATGTTGTTGTTGTCACAGGTGCTCGTAACAAAACTGTGGTTTTACTGAAAATATTCGTCGTCCTCCACCAAAAATCATTGAGAACAAAAGATTAATAACTCAACGCATAGCAGGTCTACACTAAACGTGTAGGTATCTTACTGTCGAGTTGAAATAAACTGGTAAAACTTACAAGTTTTCAGCCAACGTGTAAATCGTCTGCTTGACGTTGGATACGTGTAGCCACCTGCCGGCGACTTCAGGACCTTCCCAAGAAGTGATGACGTCATTCGCATTATTACACGTTCGAAGTTACAAGTTGTGCAAAAAACTTGTAACTAAAGGTCTCTAATGTCAATTTCAGACTGACATCAAAGCAGTTCGGCAAACAATGAAATTCAAAACTGTCAAACATGGCAGCAGATTGGCATAATGAGCTAGCTGAGCATGTTCATTGATCGGGTTGATTTAGAGGAAACCTTTCAATTTATATCCAGAACTAACCAAGCCAGTGTATTGATCCTAGCTTCTGAGGATGGGCTGTATGGTGCTTGATATTCACTGATCTTCTCACTCATGATTCTGTATTAAAAAAGGAAATAAATCTGAATACTAATTGTTACTTATCTCTCCACAGGTTTCAGACTCAAAGTCACTGTTCAACGACCTCAACAAGTTCCCTTCATATTTGAGTCTGTATCTACAACAATGCAGTGTCGCTGTAAGTAACAAGCCCCTGGATTCATTTCGCTGCACTGCAGTGGTCTAGTGGATAGAGCATCCTCCTCACAGGTGGGAGGTTCTATGATCAGTCTCTGGTCAAGTCATATCTAAGACTTTTAAATTGAAACTTGTTGCTTCCTTCATTGATGCTCAGCATTAAGGGAATAGATCAAGGATTGGTCTATCCAGTCATGGTGTCAGGATAATGTGACTGGGTGAAGTATTAAATCTGCCTATGGCAGGGTGTTTCAGTGAGACGGCACTGCAACAAGTGCCAGCACAACAAACATATTTTCATTTTGTAGTGAAACAATAGCTTTTCCAAAATGTAGCATTGGCTAGTTTGGGAATTCAGCAACTCTTGATCTGTTGACCACAAAACCAACAGGGGGCTAGGTATATCATCAGGACAGAATGCAAATTCAAGAACTGAGGATATATCTCAAAATGAATTGCATGACAGTATTCATGAAGTTTGGTCACATTCCCAGGGGTTGAAATAGGAAAATTTTCTTCAGAGAAAACTCACAGGTCAAATTTAACATCACCTGCTCTTTTTATAATAGGACAGCTATTGTTTTTAACCTGTACAAATTCTGACAGAAATTGTCAATTTAGCACCTTTTATTTCTTATGTAGGGTGCAACAGATGCTACATGTACTGTCGACTTCTTGCCCTTTAATTTTCTCAGCTTGCGAAACTTTGAACCAGTCGAAAAGTCACCAGTTTTATGCTTTATTGAGATATATTTGCTGTCAAAGCAGTCTTACTATCAAGAAACTGAACCACAATCAAGAGCCATAACTCGGGTAGTCCCGCCTGGCTTAGACAGGAAGACATCGACCAGCACATGTCCGGTCATCATGGTTATCTATCCACTTGTTTGCCATGTTACTGGCGATAAATGTTGTGAACTTGCAAACAACGGACAGAAATAAATACTTTTACTGTGCAAGATATGGCCACAAATGGCTAGAAAATTATGGCCTGCAAGTTTTTCTTTCTATTTATTCAGCACGCCATTTTTCGCCTGCTGTGTGAAAATTTTGGCCTGCTTTTACATGTAGCTGGCCGTCATTTTGTACTCTGCATTTCACAACTCTGAATTGGAATATAATGCTGAAACAAGATTCTCAATTGTTTCCTGAACTTCAGACTGAGTGATTTGACCAATGACCTTGGCTTTTGACCTCTACTTTGGTACTCAACACAATATTTCTCCCTAATTAAAAACTCAATTCATCATTAAGTCATCACTCATAAAAAAAAATGCAATATTTTCTATAATATTCTGATTTTTAGGCCACATAGACCTAGAGATTAATTTTATTACATGAAACTAGTCTCTCCCAAATGTATTAAAAACGTGACCTTGAGCTATTTTCAAAGATTTTCTGATTTTTATGGACCACTTGACCATGACTTCAATTTTTGCATGTGACACATCTCCCCCTAATGTATCAACTAGTAAAAAATTGCAAGTCACATGAAAAACTGTCTCAGAAATAGTCTAAACAGAAAGAGACAGACCTACAGACACGTGTAAATCACCATCAATTAATATGTCTGTATTTTTAGCGGCATTGGGGCTGATCTGTTGTATGTAGGCACGTCCTAACAGATCCCAGACCATGCAAATCTACTGTTTGGTTTCAGATTTCTGTTTGACCTGTCACAGATCCCAGACAAGGCAGATCATATCTACTGTTTCATCTTTTTGCTTTCAGATTACTCCATGACCTGTCACAGTGCCCAGACAATGCAGATCATTTCTACTGTTCAATCTCTTTGGTTTCAGATTACTTCATGACCTGTCACAGATACCAAACAATGCAGATAATATCTACTGTTTCATCTCTTTGCTTTCAGATTTCTCCATGACCTGTAACAGTGCCCAGACAATGCAGATCCTATCTACTATTTCATCTCTTTGATTTCAGAATTGTTCATGACCTGTCACAGTGCCCATACAATGCAGATCCTATCTCCTGTTTCTCTGTTTGGTTTCAGATTTCTCTAGGACCAGTCTCAGATCCCAGACAATGCAGATCCTATGTAGGCCTATTGTTTCATGTCTTTGGTTTCAGATTTCTCCATGACCTGTCACAGTGCCCAGACAATGCAGATTATGACTAATGACTATTTAGGGCGCGCGCCCCATCTGCGCCCCAATTGCGCCCTACTTGCGCCTTGTCTATCTACTGCGCCCTAATTGCGCCCCATTTCTTCATCCCATCCACCCTGCTGCGCCCTAATTGCGCCCTCAGGAATGCGCCCTAGAAGCTAGAGATAGGGCGCGCGCCCTAACTGCGCCTTATTTAGTTTGAAATTTTCTCTGATATTCAGACTGCGCCCTACTTGCGCCCTGTGGACATTGATGTTTTCTCCAAACTTCAGACTGCGCCCTATCTGCGCCCTGTGGACATAACTACTTTTTCGAGAACTCAGACTGCGCCCTAAATGTGCCCTCTGGACATAACCATTTTATCTAAAATTCAGAGTGAACCCTACATGTATACTTGTGCCTTCTGAACTTTTTTCACCAACATTCATTTAGCTAGTAATCACATATGCATGTGTGTCGTTTTAAAGACATGTACATGCATGTCTTAGTAAAAAAAAGTTTTCCCCAAAAATTCAGACTGTTTGCTTTCTTCACTATTCTGGGCTATAAATTCATTAATGTAAAATTTGGACTTTCATACTAAATTTAATAACATTATTTCAACAAAAAAATCTGACTTTTACTTGAAGAAGCTATTGCTCCTTATCTGCGCCCCGACTGCGCCCTACCAGTACATGTACATGATCATTCATGCTATTATTCTCAGAGTGCGCCCTAATTGCGCCCCAACTGCGCCCTATTATCTGAAAAACTGTCACATGACCTTTATCTTATTGGCTGATATTAACAAAAGAAAGGCAGACATATTGGTTTTCAAAGAACCATTTTGAATTTGAAGATTTCATGCCCATCTAACAAGATTTGGTGAGTGTTATACCTCTGTTTTGTGGATAGTGGATGATGTAAAGGGTTTCAGGTATGTGTAGAAGTAATTTGAAGAAAAAAACTCAAGAAAAAGTGAGCGACAGTGTCAGATGACCTAATGTACCAATTCCACAACAGCTGACTGTAGTACATGCACATATATTTTCTAATAAATGTAATTCTAACCATGAATGCACATTGTACATGTAGATGAAAATAATATGTACCTGCACAGCAAAATTAGATTTATTTAGACTAGTTAGATGCCAATAATCATCTTTCACCTTATATCTTCAATTTATGTATGGATAGATAGATAGATAAACTTTATTTACTGAGGGTAGAACGTGGTTAGCATGGCATGTATACTGTTCTGTTCCCCAACTGCGCCCTAACTGCGCTCTAATTGCGCCCTAACTGCGCCCTAACTGCGCCCTATCAGTACAACATTCATGCTATTATTCTGAGAGTGCACCCTAATCGCGCCCCAACTGCGCCTTTTCTGCGCCCCAACTGCGCCTTATCTGCGCCCTAAGACTGCGCCCCAACTGCGCCCTATTCTCTAATAGGGCGCATATAAGGCGCAATTAACATATTTGGAACGCGCCCTAATTTGCGCCCTAGCCATATTGAGTCTAATGGCAAAGTTGGGGGCGCAGATAGGGCGCGCGCCCCAATTGCGCCCCAACTGCGCCCTAGCTGTCTCAATTCATGCGCCCCATTTGCGCCTTAAATGCGCCCTAATTGCGCCCTATTTCCGTGAGGGAATCATTTCTACTGTATCATCTCTTTGCGGTTTCAGATTACCCCATGAACTCGCACAGTGCTCAGACAATGCACATACTATCTCCTGTTTCTCTGTTTGGTTTCAGATTTCTCTAGTCCGGTCTCAGATCCCAGACAATGCAGATCATATCTACTGTTTCATTTCTTTGGTTTCAGATTACTCCGTGACCTGTCACAGTGCCCAGACAATGCAGATCATTTCTACTCTTTCATCACTTTGGTTTCAGATTTCTCTAAGACCGGTCTCAGATCCCAGACAATGCTGATCACTTTTACTGTATCATCTCTTCGGTTTCAGATTACTCTATGACCTCTCACAGTGCCCAGACAATGCAGATCATTTCTACTCTTTCATCACTTTCGTTTCAGATTGCACCGTGACCTGTCACAGTGCCCAGACAATGCAGATCCTATCTTCTGTTTGGTTTCAGATTTCTCTATGACCTCTCACAGTGCTCAGACAAGGCAGATCACATCCACTGTTTCATCTCGTTGGTTTCAGATTTCTCCACGACCTGTCAGTGCCCAAGAAATGCAGATCATATAAACTGTTCATCTCTTTGGTTTAAGATTTCTCTAGGACCGGTCACTGATCCTAGACTATTCTGATAATATATATCTACTGTTTCTTCAGATTTCTCTATGACCTGTCACTAATCAATTCGTTCCAATGTTGATATCACATGATAGAGTTGTAATGATCATGTATAATCAAGCATTCTAGTACATGTATATTGATCATGACCAAACATCAGGTGTATCACTACATTAGTCTTGGAGGCATAAATTTGTGAGTCTACAATTTACTTCATGCCTTCCTCATTTGAGATTGTAATTAATTCTGGTCAAATGTGTGGGCATGTTTTGAAGCCCTTTGGGCTCTTTGTTAAATTTGATTTGGTATGTGAATTATTAGAGAACTCCCACCTTGGTCAAGGGAGATAACTTTGCTGGAGGTGTTGTTGCCCATGGTTCAGTACGACACACAAACTGACCAGAAACAATTTTTATTTTATTTTCGGCCATATCTATCCCCTATGCATTCTCCTATATTTAGTAGGTGATACAATTTATTAGAGTGATATATATCAGGGTTCATGCACAGAAATTCAGATTGAATTCCATGACTTTCCATGACCTTTTATGGACAAATTCCATAACTTTTCCATGACCTATCAGAAATTCTCTATGGATAATGGGGGCATTGATAAAATCAGTCCACAGCCATGATAAGTGAGAAGAGCATTTTCATGGCATTTCTTTTTACACTGATGCACTTTGAGAACAGCCATTTCCTCCTAAATGCACGTTCAGAGTTTTAAGAGAATTCCAAGACCAAAGTTACCTCCCCTGATGCACACTTGATCGCATTCGTAGATAACACGCGACATTAGGCAAATAGAACATTAACTGGACCAGGAAAATCATCTTTTCGGTGAAAAAAATCAAGAGAAATATTGACCTGGCTGACATTTTCAATTTCCATTTATTTTTTTCATGACCTCTCACAAAATTCAATGACCAGACACAAAATTCCATGACTTTCAAGGCCTGGAAAATCAATTTTCGAATTCCATGACTTTCCAGGATTTTCCATGACCGCGGGAACCCTGTATATATATATAAATAGAGGCAGACTTTGGTGGTGATTGATAGTTAGTAAATTGATTAGATTAATGGTTGCTCATAAAGACAAATGAGGACAATTACTTGCAAACAGTTTCAAAATTTTATTCCATTTGCAGGAAATATTGCGTCAGTTAACCCGTCAGTCAATGATGCCTTGTAGTGTGGAGATCTTGATGCTGGTAGCTGAAAATTGGCAGCTTCAAAATGCTATTTGGAAATTCCAGGTAAATAATCTGTACTTTCATAAAGTTTAAGTAATCTCAAGACATGCTGAGGTGAAACATGGTATCTTGTATTATTTAGTTGGTTTTAATAGGTAAAGTAGATTCCATTTGAAGAAGTATGTGTACTATCTTCCAATGTAGACAATGCAACATTAAGTTTAATTCTTTCTCTACTCTGCCATTCTCATGGCATCAGGTTGTGTACCTCCTAATGTCAGATATACTCTCTGATCGCACTGGGAATATTGTGGCGTGCCGCTTTTGTGCACATGTCTCTTGGCCAATCAGCATTGTCAACTTGTAAACGGAGCGGAGTGAACTCAGCATGACACTGTTAATCAAGCCATTGTACCATGTGTTCTTGTGTGATAATTTAGCATAAAACTTGTTAATTCTTTCACAAGATACACTGGATGCATTTCTCATCACTCTAGTATACAGATATATGCTCCCTGTGGTGATCAAAATCAATACAATCCGAATGCGTGCCTCATTTTTTCTGCACGGTGCAGTCAGAGGGTGTTACAGCACCTTGCAAGAGATGAGGTTGCATGGATTTCCTTCTCTAAATGCATGTAAATATGTGAGGAATTAATTGCATGTTGATAGGATATATATTTTTTCTTCGCAGAAAGTTGTCCTCCTGGTGGTGAATAATCCAAGCACAACACCAATGCCATTAACAAAGTCAATGATCCGCCAACTATTTGAGAATTGTGATTCTCAGCCGGAGACTGTCCCGAGAATTTCAAAATGTTCTGTCAAATCGACAGAACTTGAGAACTGTACTTCACCAGACTCCTGTCTTTGTGGTGTAAATTTCTTCTCTACAGCAAAATAAGCAACTCCTACTCTGCATTGTATTGTAACACCACAGATCAGCGAGCAACCTGTCAAATGAAAGGATGACATTAGATTTTAATATATATTGCATTTGATATGGTGATAATGAGTCAAATGTAACAGTGACATACTTTATTGTAACTGATCTCCGTATGCTCAAGGAAGACCAAATTAGAATTATAGTGTTCTGACAATACATGTAGGTGTATATTCAGAAAACTGTACATTATGTCTGTTAGATCTGTGACTCGTTGCTTAAAGATGAAATGCAAAGGTGTTCATATTCTGTTTTTATGTTCTTCTTTGGGTTAATTGTGGAACTATAAGCCTATTTACTTGTCTCCTTTAGCATGTTTAGTAGAAGCTTTAGAAAAATGCTTCAAAATTGGTATCTCAATCCTGGTCGATTTCAAAAATGTAATCTGCATCGCTTATCTGGCCTTGTTTGACACTGGTTTGTGACTTCCCATCATCAGATCACCTGGTCAGATGTCCATGCTTGTAACATTCAGTCCTCTGACCTTGGGGAACTAACTTTTTAGAAGCTCCTGTCAGACAAAATACTTCAAATTGAACCAAGCGAAGTAGATATCCTGCTATTTCTATCATTATCCATCTTTTCTAAAGTATTAAAAGAAGAATATAAAAACCTTCGCATTTCAACTTTAAACGATGCAGCAATGATTGCGATTAGCTTCAAGTTAACAAAAGAACTAAATATAGAGTATTCATTCAAGGACCCAGTACTTATATCCGGTCCTACAACAATGGCAATATGAGTGGAACTGCTGCTATAATTGGCCGTAACATCAGGTTATGTTTTATCCACCAGACTCATTTTCTAATCAAATGAGTCCCAATTATAAACCTCTATTACAAACAACTGTAAAGTAA
>JAVTVY010053283.1:0-25186 GCA_036873755.1 Hanleya hanleyi | reverse complement strand
CAGAAATATCAAATCCGTATCGCTGATCAGTATTCTTAATCCATAATATTCGTTATAGAGTCGTCATCTAAAAAAAAGATGTATCTCAGTCACGCTTTGATTGTGACTGTTCATATGAGTACCATGAGGATCTTGAACTACATGGGTTCATACGGCCCCTAGCCCCGGGTTAAGCGGAATTAGACACAAGTTACGAAACGTAGCGCCATAGATCTTGCACGCTACGTTCGTATTTTGATATCAGCATGCGATATGTATCGCCAAATTTGAGAAACTTTGAGTGGAGGCGCTTGGTGGAATAGCCCTGTTTTATAAGTTTCTGCAACAATATTTTGTGACGTTGATTAAAATCATCACATTTAACACAGGATCTAGCAAATGCTACTAAGCGGGATATGTATACGCCATATGCAGGTCCCACTGGAATATTACTATCCAGAAAGGGATAGTTTACGATGTCGAAATTGTAATCATCTCTTTGTCATACAGTCGACGAGAGAGAAGGCCCGCTTCATTTTTATAGAGATATAGGTCTAAATAAGATGTGCCTGTAGGGCTATCTGTAGTTTCCTTCAAATCCAGTGAAGGTGGATATATATCCTTCACTGCGTCATTTATATAGCGATTATCCACAGCGAGAAGATCGTCTATATAGCGTTTGGTGAATGAGAAGGAACGGGCTTTGAATGGATCGGTTTTTGAAAGCGCCAACAGGGGTGCACAATTAGTACCCATTGGAATACCTATATGCTGCTGATATATTGTGTTGCCAAATTTCACATAGATATTTTTAATGAGAAATTCAAGCAACTCTATAAACAAAGAAACATCCCATGAATGATATCTCTTGTATGTAGTGACACTGTGAATCATAATATATTACTCTCTAAACTCGACCACTACGGTTTTCGAGGCCTGGCTAATACTTGGCTTAAAAGTTATCTGTCTGACAGATCCCAATGTGTTATATATAACGGCGCCTACTCTGAACCGTCTCAAATCTTATATGGTGTCCCCCAAGGATCAATATTGGGCCGAATTCTTTTTCTTCTCTATATCAATGATATAAGCAATGTTACTAATCTTCTGAAAATTATCTTATTTGCTGACGATACCAGTGTAGTATATTCTTCCGAAAAAATAATCGAGGTCTTCGATATCATGTCACAAGAATTAGAAAGACTCTCTACTTGGTTTTCCTGTAACCGACTCTCACTGAATAACAAGAAAACGAAATATATGTTAATCAAGCCTAATAACTCTAAACCTCCAGCTAATCCATATCACTTACTTATATCTGGCACTGAAATACAACTCGTAAATCAATTCAAATTTCTGGGTATTTTTCTTAATGATCAACTAAACTGGAAGACTCATATACACTATATTGGTAATAAAGTGTCCAGAAACTTAGGGATAATAAACCACATAAAACGCGCTTTGAGTAAAAAAACACTGTACATTTTATATTATTCGATGATCTTCCCCTATTTTAATTACTGTAATGTTCTATGGGGAAATACCTACATTACTCACCTACAGCCATTGATAACTCTTCAGAAACGTGCGCTTAGAGTGATAACATTATCTAGAAAGCTAGACCACACTTCGCCTCTGTTTACTGATTTAAAAATTTTACAGCTACAGAAATTAAATCTTTACTCATGCCTTATTATGACTCACAAATATTTTCACCATCCCGAAATACTGCCACAAATTTTCCAGTCCTATTTTACTAAGCAATCTAGTATTCATTATTATCGGACCAGGGGAAACCTGCTTAACCTATATAGACCCATCTATCGGTCCAATTTATCATTTTACACCCTCAAAGTTACAGGACCTCGAGAGTGGAACAAACTGCCCCCATCAATGAAAGGCATTCAATCAACATCACTTTTTAAATCAAAACTCAAATCCTATTTCATTACGAACTGATGCATTGTAACAACTGGTCCATTTCTCTCAGTGCGTGAAATCTTTTATTCTTCAGCCATATGTTTTTCTCATATTTCTACCGATGCCATTTAAGACGTTATTGGGATAGAACAAGCCCTTTTGGGTTTTATTCCCGCCAAATTGTATTTTCAGGCTAATTATTACTCACATATATATTTTTTTTAAATTCAGCATTTCAGCCATTGGTATCCACTACTTTGATGTATATTTTGGTGAATAAATTTCAATTCAATTCAATTCAATTTACGTTACCAATGTAGGCAGCTTGATCTCCTTATATACTCATGATGATAAAGCGTGGTCTTTTCAGTGGGATATTAACAACATTTACAGAGAATTATTTGTTAATTATTTGAAGGTATCGGTGATCAAATGTTTGCAATCAGTTGAAGAACCTTACAAAACAATGGAGAAAGTTATCAAAAATCTGTTCACTCTTTTACTCAGAAATTAAGTAATTAGAGCTGTTTTGCCGTCCGTTTATTGTTAGTTTTGCCGTTAACGACATATGAACGTTTGAAGAGGGAGACAACTCATATTGCTTTAATTCACGGTTGATTGTGAACAAATAGTTCACTAGTTTCTCGCGCTTTTCCACACAGTTATCACTCATTAGATGTCATGTACGCCGGGTAATTTATTACTGTTACCGAGAGACTAATCATTTAATGGTGACTGGCCGAAAGACCTCTCACCCACTGTGAGAAAAGGTGGCGGATGCCCGATGTTGGTTGCCATGATAAACAAAGCGGAACAAGACTGTTCCGTAAGAGTGATATTCATTGGTCATTGGTGGTTGACCTGTGCAGAGCGCCCCCTTACGACCATGAGGCGCGAAATATGCGATGTGAATCAGCGGGAGAACAAGGAGAGCAGGGACGTCAAGCTGTTTATCAGCGTACTACACTAACCGCTCATCAATAGGGCCGAGATGAAGCGGGTCTTGTGGATATTTATGCCCCACCGAGTTTCGTGGAAAGACCAGTCTATTTTCTCCCACGGTCTGACTGTTCGTCATTCCATAACGGCAGAACCTGCCCTGACGATATTTTGGGTTATAGTTCTTATAGAACATCCCATTGGTCCTTGGGTCAAAAGGGTAACAAAGGTAAAGTTTACGGTACGTCAATACAAATGTATCCTTTCCTGTACACCTCAGTGATGTTCAGGAAGGGCCACGGATATACTGGCCATTTGGATGCCTTTTGCATTTGGGATAACACGACACAAGTCACTGTACCCTCAATAATCATATCTACACGGCTTATACGCTTCACTTATCCCTACGGAAGTTCACAGATATGTTGCCAGAAGAAGCCTATTTTGGAATCCAACGGTCAAGGTCACAGTACCCTCAACATGAATTTGGCTTCAGTATTTCGATTTTCAGTCGATTATGTCATTTGTTCATATTGCATAGAGTTGCATATGAGAATCTCGTGAACAAGAGCAATTCCAACAACTGAATAGGCGAACTCTCAATTCGTTAACTGCATATGTACACTCCCTGATCAATGGTATGAATTGATATCGAAGAAAAAAAATTATTTCATGTATGGAATTGATGCTAACTGTCGTACGAAAATGACCTTTCTATTGACTCAGAAATTCTTTGATGGACGACGGATTGAATGTTGCATCTGACGCTTGCTATCTGCCAATGGATAAAATAGAAAGTACTTTGGGTTGTAGTTCAGTTGTTCCATATGTCAAAAAGGTAACTGGGACAATTTCAAGCGGCTGGTCCGTCATTCATTATTCAGCCGTTGTCCATTAAAGAATCTTTGCGTCCATCTTTGAAAAAAAAAACATAGTGTACATAAACATAGGCTAGTTTCCTACAAAAGAGAAGCGACCAAAAGTGTTCAATGATGCCGGTAAGAAATCATAATGTTCCAGTAGTAAATTCTGTTGCACTGAGGCTGAGGCTGTGGAGTCACGCGGAGCTAACGTCACTTCCGAGTCAAAGGTCAATGTCAGAGATCACTTTCGGGCTAAAGCTCACTTCCTGCTCAAAGGTCAAATATCAAAAATCACTTCCCGTCACGTGAGAGCCCAGCAGGTGTTATCTACCCCTAAAGAAGACCATACATTGCAGTGATTTCAATGTTAAACCTAATGGGGGAACTCAGGCATGGAAATTTGCGGTATGGGGTGTGGCCTCTTGTTTTTCTTTGTCTCGCGATGTAGAACACGATGGAGGGGACTCGTGGCCATGGGTTGGCTTTCGCTGAAAACTTACCGTGAGCATGCGCACTGGGCAAGTAGCGCTGGGGTGGACATTTGGGGGTCGGGTGGACCACTATTGGTCCGATTGGGCTGTCGGAGGTATCACTTTGAAGTACTCGTGGAGGACCATCCAACTGGATGGGTGTGGAGTGGAAGTTACGTAATGACGCGCATGCGCAGACGGAATTGCGGGAAAAGGACACTGGAATGGACGTTTGGGGGCCTGGGTGGGCCAATATTGACCCGATTGGGCTGTGGAGATATCAAAGGGGAGCTCACGTGGGGGAGCGTCCAACTGGATGGGTGGAAAGTAGAAGTAAGACTATGGCGCGCATGCGCAGGCAGGGAATTATGGGAAGAGGGCATTGAAATGGACGTTTTGGGGTCGAGGTGGACCCATAGTGGTCCGAATGGATCGTGTGGGGTATCAGTTTGAATCACTCGTGAACTAGAGTCAGACTGGGAGTGATATGCGCCTGTGCACTCGGGGAGTAGTAGTGAAAGCGTATATAAGAGTCCAGTTGCCCCTTAGTAGTAGAGAAAGCAGAAGCCCAGTATATTTGCCCTATCACCTTGTGGAGAGTTCTACAGTAACGCCTTAACGCCTATGTTAACGCCTTAACGTCTTTTCTTGACGCCCTAGCATAACGCCTTGACGCCATGATGCAGAAAGACGAGAGAAAGAAAGATCAAGTCGTTCACAAGTGTTCATATAGTTCATTTTCCCCAATGTTACATCATACCCAAGCTGGGGGAGCCGCGTTGGAACTGTTTACAATTCAAGTATGCTCTTGTCTAATCAGAGGCCGACATTTGGCGCTGCATCTGTCATATTTGCTCTTGCCCGTTAGATGTATTCTCGGCTGCTCTTGTCTAAGGGACCGTTCAAAATTTATCTTGAGGGAGGGGGGGGGGGCGGAAATTCAGCTGATGACCCTAAGTTATGTGTGACCCCCCTCCTTTGGCTGAAAGGTTACCAGTGACCCCCTCTCACCTGACATCATATTTACCAATGACCCTGGCCTCTCCACAAAAACCCTGCAAATAGGCGACGTTTTATAATATTATAAAACTATTAAAATTATTATATTTTATAATAGTATCCTCATCAAGACATTGCTCCAGAAGCGTGTCCTCAGAGTTATTACTCTATCGCAGAAACGCGAGCATACTCAACCACTATTCACTCATCTAAAAATCACCCCTCTGCCCGATCTGAATTTATATTCCTGTTTAAACCTGGTTCAAAAGTTTTTGTATCACCCTGAAACAATGCCGGTTCTTTTCCGTAACTATTTTACAAAACTGTCTGAAGTACACCGCTATCCCACAAGGAACCAAGAAGTAAATTTATATAGACCTTTCTATTTCTCTAATCTTTCGTATTATACAATTGGAGTCACGGGGCCACGGGAATGGAACAAGTTACCCTCAGTTCTCAAAACCATAAAATCTTCATCACTATTCAGGTCTAAGCTTAAATCTTATTTGCTCGAAGTTTTACCCGTTTCTCGTTGATAATTTCTAGATTGTATGCCCAAAGTTTTAAAGTTTTTTTTTTATTCACCGTTCGCATTCTCCCTATATTCAGATACTTATACTTATATTCCTAACTGGGATAGAACAAGCCCCCTGGGGCTTTATTCCCGCCATTATTTTGTCAACCTACATGTTATTATACCCATATATTATTGGTGAATAAAATTCATTCATTCATTAACCACCGTCAGTGCAACTTGTCGTGTAGTACGCCACAATATATTTCTTCAACTTTGGGCAGCATAACGAGTGTAGGAAAAGGCCCCGGAAAACTTCCCCCTGGAAAGATTCCCCCGGCAATAGTCCCCCCTGGAAAACCCCCCCCCCCCCTAGGAATTTCTCCCCCGGAAATTATCTCCCACCCCCTATCATATATTAAGTGAAACTCAGAGAACAAAATATATGAAAAATGAACATTCATGGTTTATTTAAAATATATAGTATAATAAATACTGGTCCTAGGGGGCCACACCTGCAATAACACTGGTGAAAACCCAGACTCCTACTTGCCCGTTTAGTTTTTCTAGGTTATACCTGGTATTCATTGTTTAGTATTTGGGGGTGCAAGTTTCGGGTTATTTTAGGCCGAAAATTCTTATTTCTGACCAGCGAAACCCTCATCAGAACTAGACATATCGCGACAGTTCCTCCTCCTCAATCAAATTTAATGGTAAACTCCTTCCAATGTCTGTTTTTAAATAAAACAGACATAATTTTACAAGTATATATCTTTATTAAGAGAATTTTTTATTTTATTTTTTTAAATTCCATATTAATAATAAATACAGGTTTTACTCATCAGAAAAATCATATGATTAGGATGGAGGATTAAGATGTTTGATATAAAAGCCATGAGCAGTTTTCGTCCTCCATTGTTTATCAGATTATCGCAGTAATGAATAAACATTGCCACTTCTGAAAGGATTATCTATTATTTATATTATCCTTTGATCTTTCTGATGAGTAAAACCTGTATTTATTATTAATATGGAATTTAAAAAAAAAATAAAAAAAATTCTCTTAAGGGAGTAGAGGACGTTCATTTCCCTGCTCTTATGGGGCTACAACATGGTGATTTGTCGGATTTTTCAAAACAAGCTGAATTTCCTAACAAAAGTACGCAGACATCTCAAAATGGAATAAAAATCAACAAAAGACACAACACAACCATTTATGCGTTCTACTGGTGGGTCGATAGTGTGATGGGACGGACCAAAAAATTGGCATTTTAAATTCAACGGTTGGAGGGCTCCATAGGTTAAAAATTATTCCTCCGGAATACCCCCAAATTCACTCCTATTCACTTTCAACAAAAAGAAAACTTCTGAATGGCTAATAATTGGAACTTCAATAATATTCTCCACACCCACCCCGATTCCCCACCCCCACCCCCTCCTGGAAATAGGACTGAAAAGGCTCAGTTTATCTGTTATACCGCTAATATTTTCTAAGAAAGTATGGTGTCCCCCTGTTTTTATTACATATTTAACAAGCACTATATGTGTTTAGTATTATATAGCAAAATGGGAAAAATTTGACCTTGGGAAGTTTGATTTATTGAGCATCAAAGAAGAAAAAATCCAAATTTCCCTATGTATTCAGTGTTATGGGTTTTAAGTGGTATACATGCTTTTGGCTACCATATTTTTTTAACGAGTATGGTGACCCACTATTTTTTCCCCATGGATCATCTTCTCCTAACCTGATGAAAAAATCCTGAAATTTAAAAAAAAATTCAACCTCTAGAAATGAACGTCCTCTACTCCCTTAATAAAGATATATACTTGTAAAATTATGTCTGTTTTATTTAAAAATTAATTTATTGGAAGGAGCTAACCATTAAATTTGATTGAGGAGGGAAACTGTCGCTATATGTCTAGTTTTCAGTATATATTTTAATAAACCATGAATGTTCATTTTTCATATATTTTGTTCTCTGAGTTTCACTTAATATATGATAGGGGGGGGGGGCGGATAATTTCCGGGGGGGAGAAATTCCTAGGGGGGGAGTTTTCCAGGAGGGACTATTGCCGGAGGGAAATCTTTCCAGGGGGAAGTTTTCCGGGGGGGGGGGCTTTTCCGTACCCCGTCCACAACCTATCATTGTGAAGCTGCACTGCACCTGGGTGTGTTTAGATAAAGGATTTGCTACATGCACTGTGTATTGACTCAAATCTAGCTGGTATGAATAGGGGGCTAGCCGTTAAATGTGTCCTACAACAATACAAGAGGTGTGTACAGAGCTGAATGCTAACAGAACATTGGTCTATAGTACAGTGTTGTATAGGCTTATGATAAACCATAGAGCTTACTGTTTTGGTAGGCTCCATGGATAAACAAAGCTGTGTGCTGATACATGTGTTTCCTGATCTAAAGTACACCCTGGTTCTTCGACCTAAAAAAGTCCAAGAATCCGGACAAAACCCCCAGCAGACAAAACACCCTAGGACAAAACACCCACGGACAAAACCCCCTAGGACAAAACACCCACGGACAAAACACCCAAAATTGAAAAGTCGGACAATACCCCCATCTCACTCAAAAATAGCTATTTCAGACAGAATTTTTAATATAGAAATTCATAAATATCTATTCTCTATGATCCTTGTCATTTTTTGTGCATTTCAGCTACAAGGATTATAATGACTGATGTACACTAAACAATTACTAAACAATGAGTGAACCATTAATCTTCACTTAACCGCGGAATCTATGTGTGGATGTCAGAGATGGTCGGAAGACA
This sequence comes from Hanleya hanleyi, assembly GCA_036873755.1. NCBI lineage: Eukaryota > Metazoa > Mollusca > Polyplacophora > Lepidopleurida > Hanleyidae > Hanleya > Hanleya hanleyi. Next base: position 16,716 of record JAVTVY010053283.1, on the reverse strand, counting down.
GTACAAGAATTGCTAAGAGTATCTGGACACAACATTCGTTTGGTATAAAAAATCTTCTACTGAAAAACATGTGCTAATGTGCTAGTGAAAAACTTCATTTGGGGGGAAAAATGTGCTAGTGAGAAACTGGAATTACTTCCAATTATTGGTCATGTAAGAACAGTTTAGCCTGTATATTAGGCTACACAAGTATTGAAAGATTAATAAATATGTTATAACATCAAATAACTTTGCCATAAGATTTTATCATTTACCATGTTATTTCTTTTATTGCTAAAATAGCATAGGAAATAATATATGATGGGGGTTTTGTCCAGTGGGGGTTACGTCCGGTGGGGTTTATGTCCGGTGGGGGTTTTGTCCTGGGGGGTTTTGTCCGTGGGGGTTTTGTCCGCTGGGGGTTTTGTCCTAGCTGTCCATTTATCATCCGTCTTCTAAAGGTGTCAGCCTATTTCGATTGAAAAAAAAATCCAAGTTACTGATGACCCCCTCTACACACAGTCTAGTTACACATGACCCCCCCTTCGTTGAGCTCGAAGTTATTGGTGACCCCCCTCAAATTCCACCGCCCCCCCCCCTCAAGATAAATTTTGAATGATCTCTAATCAGAAGCCGTCATTTCGGAAAGTTCTATCTTCGGCCATGTTCGCTCTGATCCGTTTGTTCTAATCATCGTCGGGCAGGCCAAGATACTGTAACGGCAGTTTTGATGAGCCCTTGAAGCTCGGTGCTCCTGGAAACGGAGTTTGGAGCTCTTGGAGCTCGGAGCTGGGAAGTGACGTCATCGCACTCAAGCGCACGCACCTGTGGTGCACCCACACCCTGATGTACCCTATGCCCTACGGGCTATAGGATACAGGGTGCACCACAGGTGCGTGCGCATGCGTGCGATGACGTCACTTCCGAGCCCCGAGCTCTTAACCGAGCTCCATCCCACTGCTCCGAGCTCTGTAGTTTCTCAAAGGGCGGCTTCTGATTGAACAAGAGCAGCCGAGAATACACCTAACGGGCAAGAAGGAATATGACAGGTACAACATAAAATGGGTGTACCACACATGCGTTAAGGCGTTACGATATGGCGTTAAGTCGTTAATATAGCACGCTGAGGCGTTAAGATAACGGGCAAGAACGTTGAGGCGTTGAGACGGGCGTTAAGGCGTAACGACGGGCGTCACTGCATTTCGATGAATCGGTATCATTCCATGGAATATGTAGAAAAATCAGAGCTTCTGAGCTATTTCACCAGGGCGTTGAAGCGTTAAGCTGGGCGTTGGCGGGCGTTACTGTTCATAAAACGTGCATAACGTGCATAGTCGACGTTCAACTATACTTGCTCTATGTGCGAACGCACGTTTGCCAAACGTTGCGATATGATGCGACACCAGAAGAATATACATGGGATTGAAGACATCGAGGCACAGGAAGCCGATGCAGATGCTGAAAATATGTCAGCTGATTCTGAGAGTCCGCCGATGATTCTGAGAGTCCGCCGACTGATACCGAAACATAGACTGCTGAAACTCTATCTACTGATAAAGAGAGCTTGATCTCAGATATTCAGGCTACGCCCCAGGAAAGCTAGAGTGAGGAAAAACCTACCTTTTGGGATCGTATTGTGACAGCAGCTATTAACACTCACGCTGCAGCGTTCGAGGACGCGGGACAGGATAACTTACAACAGGCGTACATCCAAATGCGCCCTAGCATCAGGAAAACAGCCATGGCGATCTATGAGCAGTATACCCTGCTACCGCTTGAAATGAAAAGCTACCCCATGCACCGGACCATCATGAAGATTAAGCGTCACCTGGAAGAGGATATGGGGCTACCACCCACCGAGGCCCTGCAAAATGCGATCAAAATGCGCAAACAGCTGTTCCGGGACATATTACCGTTACTGTATCCTGGCCTGCCCGACGACGATTAGAACAAACGAATCAGAGCGAACATGGCTGAAGGTCCCGCCACTTCGATATTTTGTATATTTAGCTATCATATTATCTGGTGAAATAAAAATCAAAATCAAAATCAAAATCAAAATCAAGGTTGAACTTTCTGAAATGGCGACTTCTGATTGGACAAGAGCATACTTGAATTGTAAACACCGGAAGTAACCTCTGACATTTTACTTTTGACCCGGAAGTGACGTCAACTCCACGTGACTCCACAGCCAGAATTTACGCTTTCCCTACTATTTGTTCCAAATTTTCGGACAAAGCTTACGGTACGTCAAAAGCGAATGTATCCTTTTCGGTACGATATAACGAAAAACGCTTCAGTGATGTTCAAGAAGGGTCACGGATATTTTGACTGTTTGTATGCCTATTGCATTTCGGATAACACGACGCAGGTCTGAAACTGGTCATATCTGCACGGCTTCTTCAGTTATACGCTTCACCGATCCCCACGGAAGTTCATAGATATGTTGTCAGAAGTAGCCTATTTGGGGAATCGGAAGGTTAAGGTCACATTACCCTCAAAATGAATTTTGCTTCAGTATTTCGATTTTCGGTCGACTTGATATGTCATTTGTCCATACTTTATATATCATAGAGTCAGATAACTCGATAAGAATCTCACGAACATGAGCAGCGACGTAATTTTAAAGCTGAATAGGCAAACTCTCAATTCGTTAACTGAATGTGTACACTCCATAATCATTGGTAAGAATTGATATCGGAAAAATAAGACTCTATGAATATATATATATATAAAATAACAGTCGCCTTCTTGATGGACTACATCATTGTATTCCGACTGCTGCAGTTTCGAACATGTGTTCTTTTCAAGGAATAGTGCTTTGAAAATAACCTTTCAAAGCATTGTACAACTATTCCTTGAAGAGAAACTGCAGCAGTCGGAATACAATGATGTAGTCCATGAAGAAGTACGCTGATAAACAGCTTGTATCACTGACGTCCCTGCTCTCCTTGTTCCCCCCGCTGATTCACATCGCATATTTCGCGCCTCTTGGCCGTTAGGGGGCGCTCTGCACAGGCCAACCACCAATGACCAATGAATATCACCCTTACGGAAGAGTCTTGGTTGGTCCGTTTTGTTTATCAGGGAAACCAACATCTTTTCTCTCAGTGGGTGAGAGGTCTTTCGGTCAGTCATCATTAAAAGTTTCCAAGAAATGACGGCGCTGAGCTGTCAAGATTAGTCTCTCGGTAACAATAATAAATTACCCAGCGTATATGACATCTATAATGAGTGATAACTGTGTGGAAAAACGCGAGAAACTAGTGAACTATTTGTTCACAATCAACTGTGAATTAAAGCAATATTAGTTGTCTCCCTTTTCAAACGTTCGTATGTCGTTAACGGCAAAACTAACAATAAACGGACGGCAAAACAGCTATAATTACGTTAATTTCTGAGTTAAGAGTGAACAGATTTTTGGATAACTTCCTCCATTGTTTAGTAAGGTTCGTCAACTGATTGCAAACATTTGTTCACTGATACCTTCAAATAATTAATAAATAAACTCCAGTAAATGTTGTTAATATCCCACTGATAAGACCACGCTTTATCGCCATGAGTATATAAGGAGATCAAGCTGCCTAGAATGGTAACGTAAAAACACCGTTCAACTGTTTCAGATTTTGAATTGAATGTTGACTGTTAATAAAGACCGGAAAAAGTTCCTTTGAGAGATGCGGTAAGAGGGCGTGTCGCTTTCAAAATATTGGCATGGCTTTCATAAAGGCATGACGTAATTTCCATCACGTGAGGTAGTTATCCAATCGTGGTTAGTATGAAGAATCTGGTTATCTCCGAGCTATTACGGCACGGCGATTGGGTAACCAGATAAAGCGCCCCCTTACGGCCAAGAGGCGCAAACTTGGCGATGTGAATCAGCGGGGGAACAAGGAGAGTAGGAACGTCAGTGATACAAGCTGAATAGTATGAGCGTAAATGAAGAAGGTGATATCCTAAAGAACATCATGATGTTGAAATCATTCAAAATTGTTGACCGATTCTCTCGTGTAGGAAAACTTCTCCTGCTTTTATTAATTTTATTAATTTTATTGTCGTACGAAAAAGGTCGTTCGGTTATTGACTCGGAAATTCTTTTGTGGACGACGGCTGATTATTGAATGTTGAATCTGACGCCTGCTATCTGCTATTGGATAAAATAGAAAGTATACTTTAGAATGAAATATGTGATGCTGCTTTTTGCCGTAGATTGGGATTTTTGACACAGACTTAACTACATGTGCATGCCGTATGAGAAACAACTTGACTTACATTTCCATTGTCCCAGATAGATTTTCTCGCCGTTTTCGTTGATAGCGTTGTAGGCTCCTCACCAAACCGACATAGTGTAGATGACCATACACAATATTTCACACATAGTACGTTTCATTTCGCTTTCCCACTGCAGATGATCGCTCCAATATTCTATGATAGATATTTAATTGTACCGTACCGTGTTATTAATTATTCATCGCCACACTCATTTATACGTTGCCCTGTATTAGCTTGAGTTAATTATGTTATCAATTTTGAGTGGATTCAGGAACAGCATAATCCCATCCTTTATATTATGACTGGAGTTAATACAACCTACATGCGTGTCAGCTTGTGTTGGTTTTTACTCGGCACATCAAATGTCGTTTGGCAAGGGCATTTTGTTTCATGTTTGTTTATGAATGTATGCTTTTTGTGACATTTTGGTCTCTGGGTCAATCTGATTTTCTACATCAGTTGGCAGTTTCAGTTTTATGATTAGGGGTTATAGCTGTTGGAAATGAGTTTAATATTTCATCGATATGATATAAGAGCAATATATGTATATATGCTGAAGTCGTTGGCCTTCTATTGATCGTGGCGACACCCCAGCTGCTCAACCTGCTGGCACAGATTTATACTGATTTGTCCTGCAGTCCGGGAAATGCCGAATGCAGGCGGTAATCGACACAGTGAATAGTAGGCAATTAGCGCCATGTTAACATGGAAATAACCCGGCTTACAAGGCTGCTCACAAGAGAAGAGCGTCAACCGACAAGGACAATATTCATTCAACCTTGCTAAGTAACTATACCATATGCTAATTGCCAACGTTTCTCTGTGGAGTACCGTATCTTAAGCTGACGATTAACACCATGCCCGAATTGAAAGAAACTTCGAAGAAAACTGTCCCCAGATTTCACACGAGTGGCTGGCGACTGGTATTTTTGGTGGTGTGTATGACTGGATATTTGAATTTAGGGGCTGGAATTTTTAAAGTTCTAGAGGAGCCGTGGGAGTTTTATGAAATTAACCGTCTCCGAGAGGTGAGAGAATCCTTCAAACTACAGGTTGAAGGATGTGTCACAGGTAATCTATTTTATACGCATGTTTCTAGCTATGCTTTTCACAGGAACGGAGAAAAGACATAACGTCCATTATAGATATGCCCACAAATGACATAATACATGGACCAGGGATACAAGAGATATATTAAGGTCTCGCACTGTATCGATGTTGCCTGCTGCCGAAATGTTTTTCTAACCGATGAATGAACCAGTTCATTTGATTGTTAATCCATTAATTTGGAAGAAGCGAGTTTATCTATATGCTGAGCTTGAAATCTGAATTTTAATTTGGTGCAATCCGTAGTACATGCATGTATTGCACACGACGTCAAAAACACCCTATATAGTCCTAAACAATTTTTGCCGACACAACAAATAGGCCTACGACTTCACCACTGGCTATAACCAGACCATCTGTAGGGTTATGTTTCGTGGCCATAAACGGACCATCTACGGACCATCTGTTGGTGTGTTTCGTGGCCATAAACAGACCGTCGGTTGGTGTGTTTCGTGGTCATAAACAGACCATCCGGTTGGTGTGTTTCGTGGCCATAAACAGACGGTCGGTTGGTGTGTTTCGTGGCCATAAACAGACCGTCGGTTGGTGTGTGTCGTGGCCATAAACAGACCGTCGGTTGGTGTGTTTCGTGGCCATAAACAGACCGTCGGTTGGTGTGTTTCGTGACCATAAACAGACCGTCGGTTGGTGTGTTTCGTGGTCATAAAGAGACCATCCGGTTGGTGTGTTTCGTGGCCATAAACAGACCGTCGGTTGGTGTGTTTCGAGGCCATAAACAGAACATCGGTTGGTGTGTTTCGTGGTCATAAACAGACCGTCGGTTGGTGTGTTTCGTGGCAATACGCAGACCATCGTTTGGGGGTTTTCGTGACCATAAACAGACCGTCGGTTAGTGTGTTTCGTGGCCATAAACAGACCGTCGGTTAGTGTGTTTCGTGGCCATAAGCAGACCATCGGTTGGGGTATTTCGTGGCCATAAACAGACCGTCTGTTAGTGTGTTTCGTGGTCATAAACAGACCATCGGCTGGGGTATTTCGTGGTCATAAACAGACCGTCGGTTAGTGTGTTTCGTGGCCATAAACAGTTCATCGGTTGGAGTATTTCGTGGCCATAAACAGACCGTCGGTTGGTGTGTTTCGTGGCCATAAGCAGACCATCGGTTGGTGTGTTTCGTGGTCATAAACAGACCGTCGGTTGGTGTGTTTCGTGGCCATAAACAGACCATCTCTTGGTGTGTTTCGTGACCATAAACGGACCATCGGTTAGTGTGTTTCGTGGCCATAAACAGACAATCGTTTGGGGTATTTCGTGGCCATAAACAGTCCATCTGTTGGTGTGTTTCGTGACCATAAACAGACCATCGGTTAGCGTGTTTCGTGGCCATAAACAGACCATCGGTTGAGGTATTCCGTGGCCATAGACAGATCGTCGGTTGGTGTGTTTCGTTGCCATAAACATACCATCGGTTGGGGTGTTTCGTGGCCATAAACAGACCGTCGGCTGGTTTGTTTCGTGGCCATAAACAGACCGTCGGTTGGTTTGTTTCGTGGCCATACCGTCGGTTGGTGTGTTTCGTGGCCATATTTAAACAGACAGTCGGTTGTTTTGCTTAGTGACCATAAACAGACGGTCGTTTGGTGTGTTTTGTTAGTTGTACTATTATATGTGGAATAATCAACTGACGTGGTCGGCACGTGTGTCGGGGGTTTATCCTGATCATTCAGGTATTGATAGCTTGTAGCTATCCAAAATAGACGAAGATCGTACAGTATAGATTAAAAGGTCATTCCAAATTTTTCAGAGTGGATGATAAATGTCATGCACTTTCAAACATGCATGTTTTCTAATATCATTTTAATTCCGCTCAACTTGGAACGTGTGAAAAAATAAAATAAAATAAAATGAATAAGGCTTAGAATGAAACCGAAATGATGTCAAAATCATGAAGGAAAATTATTAATTAATGCTTATGTGACGTAAGTACACTAAAACGGCCGGATGATTTTTTTTTTTTTTTTTCTCTTTCTTTTTTACCGAGACAAGGAAGGGTACCGACGCAGCCTCGTGGTCATCACTTTTTCGCATGTTCAATGCGAATTCTCTAACCCTTCCTAGACAAACTATCAGATATTAACCGTCGTCTGGGTGAAGGGTTAGAGGAAGCTCGGACTAATCCATTTGATGTTCAGATGAATATTATCAACTTGGGTGCTAAAAATCACAAGAAAAAGTCTAACGATTATACACGTGGGTGATCTGTGTGGCAGACCGCTAACTGTCGGATCCGCGATCTAGACGCCTCCTGTACGGTCATGCAACTGGAATGACAGATATTATCGAAGCTCCAGGGGCGTGCTGACTTCTCGATGAATTATTTACCATCCAGACTCGCCAATGTCCTCGCAGGCGTGGGTGTTAGCTTTTCCCAACTTATAACATACCCGTATTTTATATTAAAAAACATCTGCTTAGAAACTGCGTGCTGTTGTGGATCATATTTAATCTGAACCCAGTAGGAACGAGACACAAGCAGGCTGAATGGTCCTTTACCATTTGACATAACTCTCAGCAAACAAAGTCAGACCGCTTGACGTAAGTGTACAAAATCAATACTTTTTGCGCATTCGAATGCCTAGATTCAAGAGGGTCGCGTCGAGGGGAAATTATCCACAAGCATCGAATATTATATGCTAATACAAGTACTGTCATGTGTGGGTGGTTTACACATGACGATTATCCTTATGTATTGGTTATGTTAGGCTTACAGATTCACTTGGTGTAGCCGTTATATATGAATAAACAAGAGAGTTTATTTCACGGGATTTCGTCTTCCATTGTCAATGAGCGTAATCTCGTGAATAAAAAACTCGTGGTTTTGGTGCCACCCTGTCTTGTTTATGCAAATATATTGTATATCTGTATATAGTTTATTTCCCACCTCCTCATTTCGAAGGTGAAAAACGATCGTGATAGAAGCGTCTCTTCGCGATGTACACCATCAACCCAATTATGCAGTTAATATATTCCAAGCTACTTAAGTAGTAGGTAGCGCGCAAATGGAGCCAACTTTCCCCCGGATGTAACTCTGACGTCACAATTGGTGGTATGTAAGCGTGTTTGTGATTGGCTGGTGGGGGGTGGGAGGCGTGGTCTGTGTGTGGTGGGAGGTGGGACCAAGATGGCGGCCAGTTTTTGTGTCGTGTGTGGTGTGGGTACAAGATGGCGGCCAGTTTTTGTGTCGTGTGGTGTGGGTACAAGATGGCGGCCAGTTTTTGTGTCGTGGGAGGTGTGGGTACAAGATGGCGGCCCGTTTTTGTGTCGTGTGTGAGTGTGGGTACAAGATGGCGGCCAGTTTTTGTGTCGTTGGGAGGTGGGACCAAGATGGCGGCCAGTTTTTGTGTCGTGTGTGAGTGTGGGACCAAGATGGCGGCCAGTTTTTGTGTCGTTGGGAGGTGGGACCAAGATGGCGGCCAGTTTTTGTGTCGTGTGTGAGTGTGGGTACAAGATGGCGGCCGGTTTTTGTGTCGTGTGTGGTGTGGGTACAAGATGGCGGCCCGTTTTTGTGTCGTGATGTGGTGGGAGGTGGGTACAAGATGGCGGCCAGTTTTTGTGTCGTGTGTGGTGTGGGTACAAGATGGCGGCCAGTTTTTGTGTCGTGTGTGGTGTGGGTACAAGATGGCGGCCAGTTTTTGTGTCGTGTGGTGTGGGTACAAGATGGCGGCCAGTTTTTGTGTCGTGGGAGGTGTGGGTACAAGATGGCGGCCAGTTTTTGTGTCGTGTGGTGTGGGTACAAGATGGCGGCCAGTTTTTGTGTCGTGTGTGGTGGGCGAGGAGGTGGTACAAGATGGCGGCCAGTTTTTGTGTCGTGAGTGTGGGTACAAGATGGCGGCCAGTTTTTGTGTCGTGTGGTGGGAGGTATGGATGGTGTGAGTGAGTGCAAGAATGTATTCATCCGCGGTGATGCAGTCATGTCTGGCGGTGATTCGGTCTCGGGAAAAAGCTTCCGCGGAGAAAAAGTAGTCCCTAGATAAAATGGTCCGATGGAGTCGAGTGAGGTATCAAAGTGAAGGTGAGGTGAAGGGGCATTTGATGGGCTGGGTGTGGGGTTGAATTAGGGTGATTCTGCGCATGCGCGGCGGCCAAAAGGGTATGAAAATAGCCTTTTTGGAGCTAGGAGAGCCCCTAATGGACCAATGGGGTCGAGTGAGGTATCAAATTGAAGGTGAGGTGAAGGGACATCTAATGGGCTGGGGTGGGGTTGAACTATACCGTTTAGGTGTATTGATGATAATAAAATTTAAAGATCACATGTCCAACACATACTCACATAATGAAAGCAAGAATCGAACTTGCGTCCCCTCGAGATGAAGGATACCCGTCCAGGTTTCATTTTTTTGAGGTGTACTGAAATGCTCTCTCTATTGTGTGTCCCAACTAATCTATTGAGAACGTTTTGTCCGATTTTTGGAAAAATATATATTGTTGTGTTCTGAAACTTACGTCACTAGTACAATGCAAATATTATAGTATTCAGTTAAAATATTACCGAACAGCACTCAGTAGAACTATCTGTTTGAAACATTTTCTGTTTTGGGTGTCATTCTCTGGGTTAAATTTTGACGTCGCCAAGGCTGAGGGGGACTGTTCCCATATGTGCATAGGAGTGGGAGGTTGTCATTTTCTATTGTGACGTCAGGGTCAACGCTATGACGTTGCTACTGTGGTCAGTATTGATAAATTGTCTTTGTAACGTCTTATTGTGACATCATGGCATTATTGTTGTTTTGTGACACTGTGGAACTGTAAAAATTCCATGAATGGAAAAGAATGCCTATCAAACCTACGAGTATTGAACTGGTCCAAATCAACAATGGCTGACGCCAATATTTAACCCAGAGAATGACACCCAAAACAGAAAATGTTTCAAACAGATAGTTCTACAGAATGTTGTTTGCTAATATTTTGAATGAATACTATAATAATTGCATTTTACCAGTGACATAAGTTTCAGAACACAACAATATATATTTCTCAAAAAATCAAACAAAACGTTCTCAATAGATTAGTTGGGACACACAACTAATTTATGCCACGGTATCTATTTTTACAGCTGTCAACTGTTATGGTTTGGTCACAATGTTGCCATTTTCTCCCCTATATTTAGCGTCCACAAAAAGAAGAGTATATTACAGCAATTATGTTCAAGAAAACACCCCGCTAGAAAATTGTCTTCAAATTGTCTGTTGTTGTGGGAGTATAAAAAAATCCTGGTCAACAGGGGTGCGTATATTTCGTGCGACGCTATGTTGCCAATGCATTGAAATTTGAATAGGTTGTCTGCATGGGATTCAACGCAAGTATAGTACTAGCTTACCTGATAAAAGAGTTTAGTCCAGATGTATACCTATATCCCATACTCCCGGGTGTTTGATGCATATCTGTGGCTGTTTTTTTCCTAGGTGGGTATAACACACCATGAAGCCTTCATCACCATGCATTCGTATGCTAATCGAAATTCACAGATATTTCCTTCGGTATAAAATCCGGCGCACACGAGAGATATCAGCTGAGCTAACGGCCTCAATTGCCTGTCAGCTCTGTTGTTGTTTCAGCGCACACGGTGAGCAAAAGTTTCAAGAAATTGATTTCAGTTCCCGCATAACGTCTTCTTCAAGTCCATTTTGAAGAGTCGAGCGTATGAATCGAGTCAAAATAACATGCCATTCATTGGCCTGTCCGGTAAAACTGCTGAGCTGTTTGGCTTGCGTTCACCGCACACGCTGCTCGCGAGACGAAATTAGTTTGATATTTTTCCCCCGCCTCGCGGTTCAGCCAATGAACTATAAGAAAAACATATGTGTGTGCATATTAATAAAGGTTGTAGAAAATGGGCGCCTAAAAAATGAACACATTTCATTACACTGTAGCGAATTGTTGCCAGTGCACGTGTGAGTCAGTGCGTTTTCATATCCACCTCAAATTGACACGGAGAATTTCGTTACCATTGCCAGTAAATTATAAGTTTATTGCGGAAAGAATTGATATTCCATAAATTCCTGCGGGAAATAGGAAGTACACATATTTTGAGATATATTTCTCAAGACAACCTTGTATTCATTGAAAATATAAATCGGCGAGTAGTAGACGAAGGGAAAATTGGAAAGTACTGACCATGCCCCAGAATACTTCATATGCATATCACGGCCTTAAGGCCTATGTAAGATGTAATCTACTTCACAGTTTAGTAGTATAAAAAGCGCAAGTCCTATTGACCTTGCCCCTTCCAAAGAAATAAAATCGGCTCTATTTTACAGGAGTATATACGCAGGTGACGTGGGTTGTGACGTCACTTCCGGGTTTTCACTAAACACTACCTTCAAACATAGAAGAGTTCCAATTTTTTCCCTTAGACGTCCGTATGTTCATCCTCCAAACCCACAAGAGTTCCAATGTTCAACCGCCGGGGTGTTTTCCCGCCCCAGCGCCCCGCAGCGCGCGCGCGCGCGCGTCATCCCGCGTCATCCCCGGCAGTGCGCGCGCGGACGCGGGTCAAAAGGTCAAAGGGTCACCTCCAGGTCAGACGGTCCAATGTCCAATGAGACAATGTTGCGGCATCGCTATAGTCAGAGCTTGAGCACAAAAAAAAGGGGGATTCTAGATGAACCTGGGAAAGATGGGCAGTTCCATTTGGACCAATCAGCGGTCGAGAAAAAGAGCCAATCAGCGGTCGAGAAAAAGAACCAATCAGCGATCGAACAATCAGCCAATCGAATTGGGGTATTCACGGTGTGCTTTCGCTGACGTCCGCGCCTACATCTGGGTTCTTGTACACCCGGGTAATGTTTTTCTGGACATGGATGGGTTACCTTTGGCTCCATTCTAGGCCACTGATTGGCTAATACGGTGTTCAAAGCCACTTTCATGCATTATGCTCATAGAACTTATAGTCATAATCTATACGTGTTGGACGAGTCTCTTCACTCACCGTATACACGTACCTCAATGAAATGCCCGCTCCAAACCTAGACCAAAGACACGTACTTGGTCTGTAGGCTGATTTCATTGGCTCTCTATTTTTTACTATAGTGCTCTTGCCTTCTAAACTTGATGGGTTACATTTTGACCCCATCCTACACCACTGATTTCAGTTTGACTGAATCTCCACATTGGGCATTGATGCATTAGGAATAAAACACACAAGACAGGGTTTTTTGGTGAGATCTCATTTTTTTTTTATTCAGTGAACAACAACAACGTGAGAACAACCACGTGAAAACTCAAGCCCAGAACAAGGGGCTTGTAATTAACTGAAGCCCAGAACAAGGGGCTTGTACATTGAAGCCCAGAACAAGGGGCTTGTAAACTTAAGCCCAGAACAAGGGGCTTGTCATTAACTTAAGCCCAGAACGGGGCTTGTACATTGAAATGATGGGCGGCCCAGTCATAGACGAGTACATCGCGGTCCTCGGCCTGGGGGTACTCGTCAAACATCTGTACGATAGTAGATAAGGGTCTTCCCCGGCATCGATGGTACAGGTAAAACAAGCAATATTGTCCGCACACGCCACTGGTCAGGCTTTGCAACGTTTGACTGTTCCAACACCACGTCTCTGTGCCTTGATCCATGAAGTCTGTTAAATCGGGATGGAGGGGTGGCAGACCGTACGGGTCAAAGTATTCCCCCTGCTGTTCTGTCAAGTACACGGCCACCCAGTGTTCACCGGGTCGATCCATCGGGTCCGTGTTGAGAACGTAAGCAGCCGGATACATACGGTCTAATGGAAACACATCTCGGGCGAACACCCCTTGAAAGACCCTACGTGTCTCTGGGTCATTCTCCAGCACGGTGGTTATCTGGTCTGTATCCATGTTAGGTGGAGAAGTCACACAGGACGTTGCGCGCCTTGTCCACTTGAATGATGTTGTCAAACTCGGCGTAGCAGATCACATTGACGGTGGTCGCCAGGGCTCGTGCAAAGTGGATTTCCAACCGTAAATTGCCTTGCTTGGTCAGGGCCAGCTGATGGTCGTTCTCTAAGGTGGGGGTCAGATCGAAACAGAACAACGTGTATCCGTTCGCGTAGTCCTCCCGACTGATCATATTCCCTTCGTCCTGGTTTATTTGACCGGTGGCTGTAAACAGGCTCTGATAGGCTCGAATGAAATTCCTCCGCCCAAAGTTCGGGGTTAAGGCCGTGGCTGGCACCTGTTGTCCATCCACATGCAGGGCCACAAAATTGATGCCGAAATGTTTAAAGTCAAACGGATTCTCTGGGTAGGCTCCGCTGAAACTGGTATTTTCCACACAGGCCAGGATCAATCGCTTGGGTAGTTCCCCCAGGAACAGGTTTTCTTTGTTGGCGCCCATATTTCCAGCAGGCACAGAGAACACTTTGGTTTGTACACGTCGGATAGGGTACTGGGCTGGTTTTGTTTCCAAGGCTTTCATGTGTCCCAATTGAACGGCTGGATTCGGTTTCACTTTTCGGACATACAGGACTGCGTCTTGGATGACAATCTTATAGTCCGCTACATGCCCCTCTACGTTAGTGGCCATCAAGGCGAAGGTGGGAGGCGCCCGTATCAGTCGGATTTTGATGGGGATCTTGTTCAAGAGGTACCGGTCTTGCATGAACATGTCTGCATGCAGTCGACCCATCATATCCACCGAGGCACTGTTCGCAGTGAAAGCCTTCCGTTTGTTATATCCCCCATTGTCCGCCGTGTCCATGTGCTCGGCCGTGTCCCTGTAGAATAAAGCGGTTGTCAGCTGAGATTTTTTAGCCTCTCGGCCATACGACAACAGTGTCTCGATGTAGGCTCGATAGGGGTACGTTTGGCTGGCCAGTCACTGATGAGTTTGTCGCTGAGAAAAATATCCACCTGCTGAAACATCGAGTGCAGCCAGAGATTCGTCGGGCCCACCGTTGCTTGGTCAGCGATTCTGGTGCCAGCTCCATTGACCACCTTGGCTTTCACATACAAGTAGGTATGAGCTAAATCCACATAGGCCGTATCCGCATTACTGATGGTGAACTCGATGAGCCCGGTTTCGTTGATGCTGGAGAGCGGGAGATGCTCCACCCATAATCCTTGTTCGACACTGGTTTGTGTGGGCGGCACGGTCCACAAATCAAATTCACTGTTGGTGGAGGGGCAGGACTCGGCGTGGATTAAGGCCATGTTTTAAGAAAAGATATCCCGGGTCTTCTTGGATGTGCGTCGTCGCTGGGTCGGTCGTCGACTGGTGCGTGATCTCGGTGGGGCAGCTCTTTTATTCCCTACGGTGCGTTGTGCTTTGGCCACCAAGACGCCTCCCGCTTCTTTGGCCCGTCGTTTCAAGGCTTGTCGGGGTGCCGTACCCCCCAAGACATCACCGGCCACTTGCAGTCCACTGCGTACCGCTTGTTTGCCGATTGCTTTCACACCCCGCGTCACCAAGGGCAGGAACGTTTTCACAATGCTGCCGAGTATGTTCCCCAGTCCATGTCCTCGTTGCATGCGTGCACCGCTAAAGACCGGAAAGCCACCCCCGGCCTGTTGGGCATAATAGTCGGCATAGCTGCGTGCATCGCACTCGTAAGGTACTTTCATTATGCAAAGTGGGGAGCACGTGCTTGTCGAAAATGAAGTGTCAGCACCACTTTTCCTCGTTCGAATGCCACCGGTCGTCCCGTGTCATCTCTTATATCCACCGTGATCGTGTTGATGTCGGTATGTCGTACGGGCAGGTACATGATATGGTTGAAACTGTGGGTGACTTGATCGCCATACGTCTTTTTAATGGGGACCACCCGTAACAGAGGTGTGTTGATATCGCCCACGATGTGGTTGTCCACCACGTCCGAGTAGACGTAGAGTCCGTACATACCCGACTTCATATCCATCGGCATCTCGCCATGGTGTTGGTTGGGACCAGCGAACGTCTGTAGATCGAAACCCAGCATTTGCTGTAGTGTAGGACTGAGTTTCACATTCACGGTATCGGTGACGGTAAGCTGTGCCTTGTCGTTGTGTACGTTGACATCGAAGAACACGTTTCTCTTGAAGCGCAAGGCTATCAGGCGTGTTGCACTATCCGTCACCCCCCGTAGCGCCTTATCATGCATCAGTCTTGACAGCCCACCCATGAACTCTTTGGGGGTATCGTATTGGCCTTCGGGCAGGGTGAGCCGGGTGTTTTTGCCTTCGTAGGTGACCTCGTACCACACTTCATTGGCTCGCACGTTGTACCACGAGTAAGGGTATTGGATATCCACGAGGGCACATTCCCAGCGGCCAGGTAAATGTAACGGTTGCGGTAACTGGGTGACGTACTTGGCCACGGTGTTGTCAGGAAACACATCCAGCGAACTGTTACTGGGTAGGGTCAGGTAAAACATGGCGACTGAGCTGTCCTGCTGCTGCTGTTGGTTTTAATAGGTCTTCCACGCCTTGGGCGGTTGTGTCCGGCGTCGTGTTCGTCGCGTTGACTTGCTACGTGTCACGGCTCTGGAGATGTGGGGTGTCCTGATCGAGGGTGGGTTTTTAAAGGTCTGAAAAGAAGGTGCCCGTTGTGATGGTGGTGGAGTTTTGGGGGGTGACTCCGGTTCCCAGTCGGCTTCCCAAGAAGGTTGTGGTGAGAGTCGTGGTGCACGACTCGGCGATTGCTGGGTTTGCTGCATAAAGGCCCAGCGGTGGGGGTTCCCCACCAATTCCTGTGGTACATGCATGTCTTTCAAGCCTTGAGCGAAGACCTCCCATCCTCGAGGATCGGTGTGCGATCTGCGTTGACGCATCAGATCATTCACTAAATCCGTCATGTGGGTGCCGGGGACCACCTGATTCTGTACCAGGAGTTCGCCTTTATCATTCCAAGTCATGTTAGGATTCTGTTTCATCCGTTGTAATACCAGGCCAGCTTGTTTCTTGAACGAGGCAGGTACACTCTTCAGCACTTCGTCTTCCACCCACTGTGGGGCTGTGGGGGCTACCTCACCCGGCTGTTGGAGCGGTGCTGAGGTCAGCGGTCTGTCACGTGGTGGTGGTGGTGGTGGTGGTGGTGGTGCTGTTGCTGGGTAGACAGGGTTTTGTATTGGTCCATGAACGTCATGTACCGTTGAAGCGTCTCATTGTACCGTTGTACTTTCTCACTGTCGCTTAACCCCGGTCTCTGTAAGATCTGTTGCATCTCTCCATCGAGGCTGTTTATGGTCTTCACCGTAGGTGGGACAGGGTAGGGTGATTGGAGGTTTTGCAGGAACCGTGGTTCGACGAGGACCATTTTTTTCGTGTGGTTCATTGTCGGCCGAAGAGTCCACCTAATACTGGACCCAACACGGAAGCGGCCAACGGTGCTAAGATGGCCTCGAGAAAGCCGCCTTTCTGTAACACCTTTTTCTTTTGTGTTTGAGGGA
>JAVTVY010053282.1:0-28150 GCA_036873755.1 Hanleya hanleyi | reverse complement strand
CGCAACGCGGCTGGGGACTTTAAAATGGTTCTTGCTTCTTTATGTCCGTGGATGTCTCTTTGAATTTTCCGCAAGCGATAATTTCCAAACGCTTTGTTGCATTCTTCCGAAATTCGGCACACGCATTCCTTGGTGACAAGACGCCAGTTGGTATTGCATTTCAGCAACATCTGCCTGAAGGTGGCGCCACTGGGTCAAAATGGGTCTTGCTTTTTCGCAAGCGATAAGGTCCAAACGCTTTGTCGGATTCTCCCGAAATTTGGCATACGCATACATTGTGACACGATACCCGCTGCTATTGCATTTCAGCAACATCTGCCTGAAGGTGTCGCCACTGGATCTCGCTTCATGTCCGTGGATGTGGGTTCAAATTCTTTGCAAGCGGTAACTTCCAAACGCTTTGTTGGATTCTCCCGGAATTCGGCATACGCATTCTTTGCAACAAGATGCCGGTTGCTACTGCATTTCAGCAACATCTGCCTGAAGGTGGCGCCACTGAGTTTCGCTTCTTCGTGTCCATTCCAGTTCATGGATGTCCGGATAACTTCCAAATGCTTTGTCGGATTCCTAAAAATTGCATATACATTCCTTGTGACCAGACGTGGGCTAGTATTGTGTTTCAGCAAGATTCACCTGAAGGTGGCGCTACTGGGTCTTGTTCCAATCTTCTGTGCATGTCCGTGGTTGTCCATTCAAATTTTTCACAAGCTATAACTTCAAAATGCTTTGTCGAATTTCTTCGATATTGGCATATACATTCCTTGTGACAAGATGTTGGTATTGCGTTCCAGAAAGATCTGCCTGCAGGTGGCGCCGCTAGGGTTCTTTCCGTTCTTTTTTGCTGCAAGCAATAACTTGGAAATGTCACTTGGAATTGAGTATTGCCCACTTGTGCATACAGGTGGCAACTTCTAAATTTGGTTTTCAGGCAATAACTGCTCATCGAATTCTTCCCAAATTAGGCATGCATACATTGTACCTTGCCATGAGATGTTGCTTGGGATTGCGTTTCATCCACTAATGCTTACAGGTGAAATACCACCTGGTAATAAAACCTGAAATTTGTTTTCGGCCAATAACTCGAGAACTGCATGCTCATCGAATTCTTTTCAAATTTAGCATGCATGTACCATGCCAAGAGATGTTGCATGGGATTGCCTTTCATTCTGGGTGATACCATGACATAAGATGTCGCTTGAGATTGCGTTTCGCCCACTTGGGCCTACAGGTGGCGCCACCTGGTGTTAAAATCAGAATTTGTTTTTGGCAATTAACTTGAGAACTACTCATCGGAATCTCCTCAAATTTAGCATGCATGTACCATGCCAGGAGATGTAAGCGAAACTTGTACCCACAGGTGGCGTCACCTGGTGGCAAAATGCCAAATTTGTTTCCGGGTAATAACTGCTCCTCCGATTCTTCTTAAATTTGGTATGGATATATCATGACATAAGATGTCGCTTGGGATTGCGTTCCGCCCACTTGCACCTACAGGCATGACAGGTGGCACCACCTCGTGTCAAAATCTAAATTTGATTTCGCTCATCGGATTCTTCTCCAGTTTGGTATGCAGTTACCATGCCACGAGATGTCCCTTGGAATTGTATTTCACCTGCTTCTGCCTACAGGTGGCGACACCTGGTGGAAAAATAGGAAATTTGTTTCCGGGCAATTATTTGACAACTGCTCAATGGATTCTTCCCAATGTTTGTATGCTGATACCATGCCGTGAGATGGTGCTTGGGATTGCGCCTACAGGTGGCGACACCTGGTGGCAAATTTAAAATTTGGTTTCCGGGCAATAGGTTGAGGACGCCTTCAGATTCTCGTCGAATTTGATTTGCAGATAATACTTCAGATGTTGCTTGGGGTTAATTTCCATGTTTCACTGTATGGAAACTATATTACAGCAGCAATCAACATTCAGTCAGCCGTTCTGAGTTGATCTTTAAACTTGGCAAGGCAGAAAGACCCTTTCGCATCCAATGCCTATGAAGTAGCAGTTGCCTCCCTCATGTATATCCCCCCCGAGACCAACAATGCTAAAAAATACTGCTGCCATTTAGGTGGGGAACCTAGCATGCTCTGGCCGCTTGTTCTCCTAGAAATGAATCTAGACCGTTTGGGTTTCTCTTTGATTAACTACCTGAAATAGAGCATAATGCCAATGATAATGCTAATACTGATTTTTCTCTGGGGTACAATATGATGGATTCTGTCGGTGACATGATATGCTGATTCTCTGGGGTACAATATGATGGATTCTGTCGGTGACATGATATGCTGATTCTCTGGGGTACAATATGATGGATTCTGTCGGTGACATGATATGCTGATTCTCTGGGGTACAATATGATGGATTCTGTCGGTGACATGATATGCTGATATTAGCATAAAGTCTTAAGTTCCCGAATTTAATTTTAGGTGCGGCTCCTTCGGGTGAGTTTTCATACTACCCCAGTTTTTTCAAAGCGCCCCTAAATTAAAACATTTCCATGTTTCGACAGAGAAATATTTTTGTTGTGAGTAGATGAAGAGATCGAACCACCATAAATATGTAGAGTCTGATACAGTCTTATTGTATACTTTCATACTGTATAATACATTAGGTACCTACATGGTATAATACATCAGCAAAGGTATATAACATTTTAAATTCCACAATATTTACTCTTAAGTCGTTTCTAATATGGCATATACATATACCCTTGTACATTTACAATTGGAATGTTCGAAAATACTGTAGTATATATCGCATATCACTCAACAATATCACATGGGAACATTTTTCAGCAGTTTCACTTGATAAAATAGAAAATTATATTAAACCGATATACACAAATCACAGTCAGCAGAGAATTTGTCACCAATTTAAAATTTCAGCAGTTTTTTTTCAGTAAAATATTTTTAACACGTACTATTAATACTGTAATATACCACTGTCCGACACAAACATCAATGATCAACTGAAAATGACAAATTGAGAACTTTGATACTTTTTGACACTTGCCATGTGAATATAACAATTCCAGCAGTGGGACTAAGTTGATATGGTATTTATAAATTCTAACATTAATGGAAGATGCATTATGGAGAAAATGATGCAATGAAAATATATTTATCTGTTCAGTTTCTAACACTATTTACTGAAATGTTTAACTATATGGATGGAATGTATACATATACATGTATGTATAAAATTTATGAAAAATCAAAACAGATGAAAGATTTAACATGAAATACTGGGATCTTGACCCACATATGGGCCATGTCTATAAATATCATGCAACAGTACCAACCAAACTACAGAAACCATATGAAATATTGAAAGTAATACTTTTCTGCTAATGCAGTGAACTATATTTGGCTTGTTTCTGGTCTGCTGCAATGTTATGAAACACAGAGCACTTTTCAACAAAATGTACATCAGTTATTTCCCTTTACAAGGATCGATCTCACTTTTTAATTTGTACATCTATGTCCTGTCATATTGAGTGCCATAAAATTCAGAAAATATTGTTATCCGTAGTGTACGAGACCAAAATCATCCAGGTTCTGGGATCGATGTCACATTCTATGTCTTAATATACACCATAACTGCCCCTCAGAGAGACCTTGATGAGAAATATTTTGACCCAACTCATTTGCTAGCCATTATTCTAACATTTCCTCTAATAAAATCATACACTGAAGTGATATCAGGTATGAGCTACCCTGCACAGATGACAATATACCAAGATTAGTTTGTTGAATGTCATTGAGAAGCTGGATAAAAAAAATACAAATTTCCTTTATGAATTCCTTCTTGAAGACTTAAGTTTGGCAAAGTTTTGGGTGCATGCCTAAATAGTGATATTTTCAATTGGGTCGCTTTCAGTGGTGATCCATGAAGAAATTGTCCAAACTAATAAAACTTGTTAGTGTATACTAACTTTCACCAAGAACACTTCACAAGATTGGATATTCGACACAAAGCACTAAAAGTTTAATCGAGGAAACTGATGGCTGATCCCCTTCATCCAGCCAGATGACGTAAGCGTTCGTTTAATTCCCGCTCTTTCTGCAGCATGCTGTTGGAATGTTTCTTGAAGGCCTCAAATTCCTGTACAAGAAAAATAGAATAAATGTTGATGAACTCACAATCACACTCCAGATCATAGTAAGAATAGGGCTCAGCTCCTCAGAGAGCTTGTCGTAAGAGGCGACTAACTGGGTCACCCGCAGGGGTCCTGGGAGTTAAACGGAATCGGACCCTAAATGCGCGGTTTCCGGGTGTGAAAGGAATAGGAACCAAACGTTGTGAAAATAGTTAAACGTTAAATTATATTTACTCACTCACTCTCTCAAAGGGACAATATCCCATGTGAAAGTTTAAGGATGATCACAATCAAGGGACATTACTCTTTGCAATCACAATCAAGGGGAGTAACTCCGTGTTGTTGAGAGCATCACAATCAAGGGGAATGACTCCATGTAACTTTCAACAATATTACCACAATTAAGGGGGATAACTCTGTGTACATTCAGGTGAACAGTAATCCACCACAGAGGGAAGCATTTACTCGACTGGTTACCTTGGAAATCTCTGAGCACTTTGAGTCTGCCTGTTCCATCTCTTCTCGTAATTTCTTCACTTGAAGATTGGAATTCACCGCAGCGGCTTCACGTCTTCAAGAAATAACATGAGATAATGTCAGTTTCTCACAGATTAGGACATGTTGTACCCCCAATCAAACTAGTACAGATCTCCGAGCTAACAGCTTTAAACCAAGTACAGTTGTGTGATAATCGCTCCAGCATTAAATCCTGCATCAAGGAATGATGGTTCAGTATGGATTCATTGGTGGAGAAAATAAAAATATAAATGTGCAAGTTCATGACAGAACCAAAGTTGGCCTAACTCGTGTGAAGCTAGAGGTCATCTACAGAAATTTCTGTACTTCTAGGTTGCACTTTTCAATTCCTGGAAGTTTTTAGGCCCAGTCAAGCATCATATTCTGGACTCAGAAACTTTCAGTTCATTCAATGTAAATGTATTTTTGAAGAATATCAAAGCATGTTTGTTTTCACATGAACATACTCAATCCATCACCCTGCAATTAGAGGAGATGTTATCCAGGTTCCTGATATATGAAGGACTTGGCACAGTTTATTGAGATATTGGCCTCCATGAGGTGCGGTTTAGAGTGCTAAAAATAATATATCACGTACAGCGGCGTAAAGTATATTATCTTGTCATATTGCTCTCGGTATCTAGGCTCCGAGTTTTAGGGTTTAAGAATAACAGCATCTTGAAGTAGTGGATATGTCCAAAATTTGCTCGGGGCATCAAATTACGTCAACCTAGCCAGGAAAATGGTGGCGCCCAAATGCTCGGGAATAAGACAAAGAAACGAACAAAATAATACATGTACTTTCTGGTCTTCAATGGCAAGAAATATTTGACCCACATTATTTATAAGTACAATCCTTCACGACAGAAGCGTATTTGAATTTAGTAAAGCATTCCTTCAAAATACAAGAATGTGCCTGGGTAATTTCCCACACGTTTCAAAACGCTTTGTATTTCATCTTCAGAAAGGTTATATGGATAACTGCCTTTCTAAATTGGAGGTAAAAAAAGGTCATATTTGCTGAATCAAGTTAAAAATATATTAAAATCCACTATAGGGGATGGTGGTCATCTGCATCGGTTGGTATTAATAACATAATACATATATTTTAAATAAATAGAATAGGGTTACATTCGAGAGCGGAAACGAGTAGCCGAATACATTCGCAGTACCGGTATGTTAAAATTTTGAATAAACCAGCATTCTGAGAACCCCAACATCTCACCTTGCGGGGTCATCCGCTGAAGCTGCAGCAGTATTTAAAACATACATGTAGTGCAAACTTTTCACGTAGAGGTGTACATGTAAATGTTTGCCTGACAAAATCCGTATCAATGGAAAAGTATGAAGTCCAAACGGTGATAATTTGTACAAAAATTTCATGTCACAAATAGGGCATGCACATCCTCAAATGATATGAAACTTATGTAGCAAGTGTCAAACACATCCAATGAAAGATCTGGTATAGACAATGGATGATCTGGTACAGACAATAACGTCTGGAATAAATGATCTGGTACAGACAATAATGTCTGGAATAGATCATCTGGTACATACAATAACATCAGTCCCATGTGGGATTACTGCCAAATAGGTCAATCACGTGTAGGATTATGGTTGAATAGATCAGTGTTTTGGGATTACTGCTGCATAGGGCAATCCAGTGTGAGATTACTGCTGGATAGGTCAGTCCCATGCGAGATTACTGCTGGATAGGCCAGTCCTGAGTAGGATTACTGTTGGATGGGCCATTCCCATGTGTTATTACTGCTGGATAAACCAGTCCCGTGTGGGATTACTGTTGGATAGTCCGGTCCCATGCGGGATTACTGCTGGATAGGGATTACTGCTGGATAGGTGAGTCTCGTATGGAATTACTGCTGGATAGGTCAGTCCAGTGTGGGATTACTGCTGCATATGGCAATCCAGTGTGGGATTAGTGCTGGGGAGGCCAGTCCTGTGTGGGATTAGTGCTGGGGAGGCCAGTCCTGTGTGGGATTACTGCTGGATAGGCTAGCCCTGTGTGAGATTACAGCGGGATAGGTCAGTCCCATGTAGGATTATGGCTGGATAGGTTAGTGCCGTGTGGGATTACTGCTGCATAGGGCAGTCCAGTGCGAGATTACTTCTGCATAGGTCAGTCCTGTGTAAGATTACTGCTGGATAGGCCAGTCCCATGTGGGATTACTGCTGGATAGACCAGTTCCATGTGGGATTACTGCTGGATATGCCAGTCCGGTCTGGGATTACTGCTGCATAGTTGAGTCCCGTATGGGATTACTGCTGGAAAGGTCAGTGCCGTGTGGCATTACTGTTGGATAGGCCAGTGCCATTTGGGATTACTGCTGGATAGGTCAGTCCCATGTGGGATTACTGCTGGATAAGTCTGACCTAGGAAAACATGAAACATGTCCACCAAGTTTTATAATCATCCCACGAAAGGTTCAGTAAACTTTCCATGTACAGATCAACATGTAAATTTTTGCCCAACAAAAACAATTTAATGTCATATTTCTTAAATAGCACATGCACATCCTCGAATTACATTGAACTTGTGTAGCAAGTGTCAAACTCATCCAATGAAATCTGACAGCTTCAGCAAACATTCCATGTACAGGTGTACATGTATGTACATTATCATTGGCAGATTACGAAGACAAAACCCTCAAAATTGAACAAAAATTAATATTTCATCTCCTAAATAGCACAGGGACATCCTCTAATCATATGAAATATGTGTACCAAGTTTCATAATCATCCAATGAAACCTGACAAATTCAGACAACATTTCAGCACATTTTTGTCTAACAAAAAAACCTCATAATTTGGACACAAATTAATATTTCATCTCATAAATAGCACAGGTGCATCCTCCAATCATAAGAATCACGTGTACCAAGATTCATAATCATCCATTGAGAGCTGACAACTGGAGCAAACTTTCTATGTGCATGTAAATGTGTACATGTAGATGGCCAATATGTACAATTCTGCTAACAAAAAACTCATAATTTGCCATAATTTGGACAAAAATTAATAGTTCATCTCAAAAATAGCACAGGTAGGCCTACATCCTCTAATCACAAGAAACATGTGTACCAAGTTTCATAATCATCCAATGGCAGCTGACAACTGCAGCAAACTTTCTATGTACAGATGTACATGTGCACTTCAGCTAAACAAAAACTCTATCATAGGGATTTTAACATTGGAGCACCATGGAATCCCCAGGGGTAGTACCCACCTCCCATATTTTTTATATTTTCTTTATATATTTTTTTTTAATTTTTCTAGATTTTTTTTTTAATTTGCTAAACCAAAAACCTTATCATTTCCAGGCTGGAGACACTGACAACGCCACCGACGACATCCTCTTTTGCCCCTCACAATATCTCCCCTTTACTTTGTAAGGCGAGATAAAAATGACATTTGAGTATTCGAGATCACCCCTCAGTGCAGTAATATGTGACTTTAATATTGTAGGAGTTAGAATTTTAAATATAAATGTAGGTCCGTATTGGGGAGGTCAACTCACAGTTCAAAAATACACTTCATTGCAGAGTGATTTTATTTGCTAAAAATCGCTCAGAATGCGTCTCCGGCGATCTAGACCCCATGAGCTTCCGGGTGTAGGCGGCCCCTGGACCCGTCACCTAAAATTCTATGATAGTAACCCCTCCCCCAGTCAACAATTGCTTCCGCCAGCCCTGTTATAGTGTTGGTTTTGACAGGGTTCTCCTTTATCATGATTCAAAATACTTTAATTTGAGTATTGGGACAATGGATAATGCCGGTATGTAGAGGTTGGGTCAGTTTACCCAGGTGTCGGTGTTCACAGGTTTCACGGTATAAACTTTGTTTCTTGAAGACTGGAGTGTAACGATGGATACATCAAACGTTATTAAGTAAAATGGACCTTTTTGAACTCCATTTTAGAGAGGTACTCATCCCTGACCTGTTAAAAGACATCACTCACTCAAACTTTTCCTCCATTCTTCTCACAGCTTTCTCAATATCTTCAATTTTCTTCTGTAATTTTTTGTTTTCCGTCTGCTCCTTCTACAACAACAACAACAACACATATATATTCTTGGTGGGGTTACATAGAAACAACAGTGCATCATGGGATATATTTCATTTTTAAAGCACCTGATTGGTCAATTCAAATTTTCAAACAGAAATCCTGGGTTTTCATTGGCAAGTTAGGAAAATTGGAAGATCTATCCAATACTCAGTCTATATGAAACATACATAATTAGTGTCATCCACGATCAACGTCACATCTTGTCTTTCGTTTAGAGATTGTACAAGAGTCTAGAGGTGTGGGCGGTTTGACGAGTGCCAGGCAGTTTGACGAGTGCCAGTGTCGTCTAGCTATTCTATTCCAATGTTACACACTTATAGTTGCTCTGCTTCAGCCCTTACACTTATTTCTCAGGTGACAAAGACTGAGTAGCATAAGTACTATAAATTTCAAGCAGAAGGATAAAGGCAGATAACTGTGCTTGGGGGGGAGGGGAAACCAAAAATTTTCCTTCTCTCTGAAATTATGTTATGTATGTAAGGTTTTGTGATGGAGTAATTACTACGCTATGCTTATATCAGCTTGGACTTTCAGTTGAAAGTCTATTTGACATTATTGCAGCAGTGTTTATTTCTACTCATTGATAAGTGGTTTTGTGTAGACTAAGTCTGAGCCCAGACAGAAACCACTGAAGGTATGGGTCTCAAAACAATGATCAAAGAAAACGGATGGCATGGAAAATGAACATTGTTTTTCAAACAGATGCTGGACATTTTTTGCCTCTGCTGTCTTAGACTAATTTAAAGGTGAAATGCAAAGGTTTTTAGATTATCCTTTTCACATTTTATATAGGTTGAATAATGATAGAAATATCAGTCTATCTACTTCATTTGGTTTAATTTGAATTATCTTGTCTGCTAGAATCTTTTTAAAAGTTGGTACCCCTAGCACAGCTGAATTCAGATTTGCAAAACATCATCGCTTATCTTTCCTTGATTATGACGTCACGTCAGACCAGCCGCCCGGAGACTGAACGTTACAAGTATTGACGCTCGGCCAGATGGTCTGATGTGACGTCACAAACGAACGTCAAACAAGGGCAGATAAGCGATGCGGATTTCATTTCTGAAATCGGCCGGGCTTGAGATGCCAACTTTGAAACACTTTTCAAAAGCTACAAAGAGACAAACTACTTCAAATAAAACCAAACAGAGTATTTGGGCTGATATTTCCATCATTAACTAGCCCGCGAAGAATATAAATAGGGAAATATGAAAACCTTTGCATTTCACCTTTAACAAAACCACTGATGGGTAGAAATAAACACTGTTACACAGGGATTCATAGACATCCATTCTTACTACCGTTAAACGGTAGTAAGAAAATGTCAAAAACTGAATATAGACAGCAAAAAACTCAAAAGTGTACGTTTTGGACAAGAAATACTCAATGTTTTTGATGAAAACTCAATACTCGAAATGGTGCAAATTATTTCAGTGATGTGAAAATCATCGCCGATCCTTTGACAATTTGTCTTCGAACGTTTGGGGATTTCCAGTTCTAGAAATAATTTCCGTCTCCGCGAGTTCTTGCCGATTATACCTCACCATAGGCTCTCAGTTACTATCAATATTCAACGGGAAGCAAAAAATACGGTTTCGGAGATTAATTTTGGAGACCGGGAATTGCCGATTCAGTGACTTCGTATAATCAGAAATCGTTAGCCAATGAGCATCAAGAAATTACCGGGGCCGAGGTAAATATAGCTCCACGAGAGGTGGCGGGATTTATTGACAGTTCCTTTGTTCTGAAGTTTGACGGCGACCATGCGATGGACGTAAAGTAGAAGTCTGAGTTCAAGACATCATTCTGCTTGACAGCTGCTACATCTTACGTGAAAATCCGCTGATGATGTAAGGATTTTATAGCGTCTCTTGCAAGCGTCATATGATAATTATCTTTGAATGTTTATGATAGTTTGTGATCTCTTACCGCTGTTGTTGTTGCTACAAACACGAGGTCCAAGGGGATGATCCTGGTACGTGTCTTACCTCTGTTTTATAAGTTGTATTTTTGTAGAATATTTTAACATCAAGACACTCATCATGCATGATCGAGATGGCATGATGGGGGGGTCAAACGTGAGAAAAATTGTCAGTGATATGCCATGGTCTTGAAATCTATTAAAATAAGTGAGCAAGTTACAATACAGAACGTGTGGGTTTTTTTGTCATTCAGATGACCATTATCCAAATCACATTAGATAGCTCACCTTAGTACTACAGAAACTATTTGTTCATATCTTAATTGGTAGGGTGGTAAAAACATTCAAAAACTCAATATCAACTTGTGGGTGGGCCGTAAAAACTTGGAAAAACTCAATTTGAGCATAAAAAGAACTCAATATTTTATATTGGGTAGTAAAAATTTGGACTTCTATGAATCCCTGGTTACAATGTGTCAAATAGGTAAGGGCCCTCAGTTGATGGTCTATGCTGATATAATATATAATCGTAGTAATCTGGTTACATAACCTGAATTAGTTTTCCTCGTTGCATGGCCAAGTCTAACAACTCATCCTTCTCCTTGGTTAGCTGTTGTAACCTCAGCTGACCTTCAGATTCCGACGACTTCTGGCTCTCGCTTTGACACTGCAGTTTGTAGTTGGCAGCTGAAATGAATTAACATCGGACATGTAAGACGAGAAAGGGTACGTTCTCCCATATCAATAGTCCCAATGCTGCAGGCCAGACGGTTTCACGGAAGCGATAGTTCTGATTCCATGTGAATCAATTCATGGAATCTACACATTGTTTCCGATTGTATGTTACTAACAGAGAAAGGCTAAGATGGGTTCTCACAGATGCAATACATGGAACCACAAATCAGATTCTGACAAATACTGAAATCGAATGGCAAGTGTTGATAATAACAAATGGACACGAGACAAGCATACATCCCACTGTCAGCCTTCAACAATCCTCTGGAATTCACCGAGAACTACATTTCAAAATGAAAATCACATAATATGAACCCTATTTCACCTCAAGTTTGAATCAGATTCTGCACATTTTGATCAAATTCATACATTTGCAGGAATGGGAAAAAGTGCACTATTTCGCTCCTCACTGCAAACTGCGCCCACTGAATTGTATTTTATGGATGCTGCAGAACTTGAATTTTACCTTTTAATCTTTCTTCACTGTCTGCTAGTTTACTCTGTAATGACTTCACTTCTGTTTTATAGGTGTCCTGTAAGTTTCTGAAGTCTGTCTGATAATTTTTTTCTTCGCTTTTGAATTCCTGTTGTTTCTGCCTGGCATGAGATAACAAAGGACAACAAATCATTATGGTACCAAGGATTTCACACTGCCAATAGGACAGCGAGTGAGCAAATAGGATTAAGGTAGCGGGAGACCTAGCCAAAGGCTCAATATACACCTCTTATCTTCTTGCTTAATTACTCGACAAGCTGTTGACCAATTTTATCATATTATATATTTTCTGAAAGCTGTTTTTGTGGAGAAACTGGATATTATTATTATTTCGCAATTTTTTCAAGACTAAATACTCTACACAACTTTGAACAGTAATATTTTCGAAAAGTATACCCAATTTTTCACAGCACATATCTTATACATGCTTGGTGCAAATTTATTGGAATTCAAGGCACATATTATTAGCTATCTGAACTAGTAAACTGTGCCACAATTTTAATAATTTCGTCATAGATGTGATTTTATTCAAGTTTATTTTTAAAAAAATGCTAAAGTTAGTAAAACGCGAATATCTAAAAAACTAAAACGAACTTAGAAAATCTGAAGCAAAGTCGACTAGTTCTATATATGCTAAATAAAATTTGAAAATTTCAAGACTTTAGGCCGATAAGTGTGGAAGTTATCAGAGTTGAAAACTCTAGGCCCATACCAAATTCAAAACGGAGAAACCGGCAGAAAACCGAAGTCGAGTACATCTGTGCGACGTTATTCATTTTATAGCCTATACTTCATTAATTTTTCATAGAGTGACAGACAATACTCAGTAACAAATCAGCAAATTTGTCATTTTAAATGATTTTTGTGTCCAAGTCATTAAAAAGCTGAAATAAAAACGATTTTTTGCTAAATTTTCCAGTAAGATTCGCCGACGATTGTCATTTTGACACCTCGCGAGTTGTGCACTGCGGGGCACCACGGGAGCTCTGAGTAAATGTCAAGTACTTGAATAGACGTCTCGCTGTAAAGAATCAAGCGATTAGTCTTTGTGAATTACCAAATACAATGGAGAGCATTTGTGTACTAGAAATGTCGATTACAGCAAACAAGATCAGACGTGGAAATCCTGACAAGAAAATTCAATTTTTTCATTATGTCTCATGGGCGAACAGAATGAAGGTAATTCTATTTCATTG
Source organism: Hanleya hanleyi (assembly GCA_036873755.1). NCBI lineage: Eukaryota > Metazoa > Mollusca > Polyplacophora > Lepidopleurida > Hanleyidae > Hanleya > Hanleya hanleyi. Next base: position 15,102 of record JAVTVY010053282.1, on the reverse strand, counting down.
TGGAATTTATGTTCGTATGCTTTGTCCCTTCAATCCTCCATTTATTTTATATCGCCAGGTGGTCAAAAGATATACGGCAAATATATTTTCGAATACTAAGTATATTTATATATATATTTGTTTGTTTTGCTTCAGGATTGATCACGACATTACCATTCCAAAAGACTGTTGTGGCTTCACTTTCCCCCCGAGAAGTTCTGGTGTTCATAAGGGCAATTCTTCCTGGCAACGTTGTTGGGGAAATCCGTGATGACGCTTTTGGCATTGGTCTAACAGCGTTTTGTGGAGCGGTATTACAGTGAATATCGGTGAAAACATTAGTGCGAACAACACATATAGATTTTATTGATACATAACACATCTATATTTTGTACTGAATAAAAATATTGGTAAGAAAATATTTGTTATTCTTCAATAGATTCGTCTCCTCGAGTTCACAATTTGATGAAAATAGAGTACTAATGTATAACATCTGCTCCGTATACCGAGAATGTCACTTCTATACGGTATATCAAGTCATTGTAGTATGACTTGCAGATATACTGTGGATAAGTGAGTCAGTGAGGAATGATATTCCATTTATATACGAAATGGTGCGCTGTACGGAGGTCAAACGGAAGCCAATGAGTGGTTTGTTTTGTTTAGCTACATAAAACAAATAAACTCTCACCGTACACAAGTCGCGTCTGTAATTTGATAAATTAGCAAAACAAATTATAACAGTACAATAAGTACAGGAAATGACATAGCGGGTACTGTGTAACCTATTAATTTGTTTGTGAGAAGATCGGGATTAGAGGCAATTAACCACCGATCAAGGACTGCCTACAATATACATTGTTCAGACACCTGCTGGGGCGATCGCGGATAGGTGTTAATTCTCTGTTTCATTGAGTACTACCTGCAGATTTCATAACTGGCCAACTTTAAACACTCATTTTCACCAGAAATAAATAATTTCTCCAAGTTCGCGTTTTCTCTAAATGATAAAGTGAAATCTATAGTTGAATAATATTTAAAAAACGAAAAATCAGTATTTTAAAGCTGGATCACCTCTGGCTAGGTCTCCCGCTACCTTAACTGATGCAACATCGCTTTCAACAAATGTTCAGTTATATACAATCTCAGTAAACTCAGATATAATGTCATGGAATATTATATCGGACTTTAGCGCTATACAAATCCCGTGCGAATTTCAAACTACACTTGTCAGCCAATGATGTGGCAAGCTTGATGAAACCATTTCAAAATCACGCCCACAGTACTTACACATAGTAGGACGTGAACCAATACAGTAAACATTATCGGGAAACAGTTTCCAAATATGGCATTTCCAGGCAGTGGGTGTGAACATCAAAGGATTTACTCCTGCTGAAAATTCTGGGTTTGTAAGGCGTTAGAAAATATCAAAAGATCATGCTATCTGAAGGAATTAATATCCGTGAACTAAACATGATTGTCAAAGTGAAAAGGCAGACATTTTCGTGATTGGCTCATTATGGGATCTCCTGGAATATGATTTTTCGGCGAACATTTCTCACAAACTATTCATAGCTTTACGTCTAAATGGTATTCCACTGATTTACCATCTTGGTTTACCTAGATTGAGTCATATACAGACTCAGAACAGTGTGCCTCTATGCGACAGTGCGGTCCCAATGTCATCTTTTCATAGTACTACCACACCGAAGCACCAGAAAAATCTGGTTAAATCAATGTTCTAGGAGTGCAGAAGTGCACTTCCTGTAAGGTGTAATGGAAAATATTTTTTACAGTACAAACAGTATCAAAATTTAATACCTGAACCGTATTTCCAAACTAGTATGTAGATCTCTCAATGCTGTATACTTTTTGTTAAGTTCATTAATCTCGCCTTCTTTCTCCAGAAGTGTCTTGGAGAACAGAGCAGCATTTTCCTCCCTCAGTTTTGTGTTCTCGGCTCTCAGCTGAATATTGACACGCTTATACTCGTCCTTATATTTGATAATTTCTTGGTGGTTTGACGCCAAGTCGTGGAACCTCTGATCGAGCATGTGGTATCTTCTGAGTTCGTAATCAAATTTGTCTTTGGCTTGATCCCTGAATTCCAGGAGTTCCGAGTTAATTCTTTCCAGCGTCTGCATTTTTCCCGTCGCTTCGTCAGTGCGCTGTTTTAAGATCATGATGAGTTTGGATTGTTCATCTATCCTTGATCTCAACATGGCATTTTCCGTCTTGTCATCTTCTGAAAGACCCCGGAGTTTTGCTAGAGAGTTTTGCATATCCGACATATCCTGCAAAGAAAAAACAAGCGATTGAGTGAATAAGATTAATGTCGCATTCCATAATTTTTCAGTCCTATCACGGCAGACTAGCTGCATGTGTTCACATGTGACAGAGTGGGTTCCATGTAACACTTGACAATTCAGCTTTCCATCTTGCAAAATTGAAAGTAGAAAGATGGAAAGCTCTACATCACTCCCATATTCCAGCTTTCCATCTCGCAAAATCAAAAGTAGAAAGATGGAAAGCAGTCTACATCACTCCCATATTCCAGCTTTCCATCTCGCTAAATCAAAAGTAGAAAGACGGAAAGCTCTACATAACTCCTGTATTCCATCTTTTCATCTCGCAAAATCAAAAGTTGAAAGACGGAAAGCTCTGCATCACTCCCACATTCCAGCTTTCCATCTCGCAAAATCAAAAGTAGAAAGATGGAAAGCTCTACATCATATTCCAGCTTTCCATCTCGCAAAATCAAAAGCAGATAGATGGAAAGCTCTACATCACTCCCGTATTCCAGCTTTCCATCTCGCAAAATCAAAAGTCGAAAGATGGAAGCTCTACATCACACCCATATTCCAGCTTTCCATCTCGCAAAATCAAAAGTAGAAAGATGGAAAGCTCTGCAGCGCATCACTCCTGTATTCCGGCTTTCCATCTCCCGAAATCGAAAATAGAATGATGGAAAGCGCTATGCTCACTCCAGTCTTCGAGATTTCCATCTCGCAAAATTGAAAGATGGAAAGCTCAACACTGCTCCGGTATTCAAGCTTTCCAAAATAAATTTCTGACATATAGGAATACCGGAGCCATACTTTGTTAAACTTTGTCCTGTTTCTCCAAATATCAGCATAAATTTGCATTTTACAACATGTGGTTTCATTTTGGGTCTGGTAAAGTACTGTAAGTGTTTCCAGGCATAAGATGGTTAATTTCACCGAGACATGCATCTCAAAGCAAATTTGGAGAAATCTTCTCCCACCCCCTCCCCGAACACTGGAAAATCCTGTCTGTCTCGGTGGACCAGCGCCGGCAGTTGCGTATCACTTTGGTGAGAAGTGGATCACGCCATCCAGCAGTCGTTACAGCCACTGAGAATGGATTTTTTTGCAGCCTGAGTGGTCATCTACTACCAATATCACAATAGGCAAAAAACGGTGTATAAAATGACTGGACTTTGTTGGATTGCCATTATTGAGGCGAAAATTCTACATAGACAACAACGGCCCTGATCTGTCTGATCATACCATATATGGCAATTATCCTAATTTAATTATTTGAAAACGGATGAAACCATTCCTTTACCATTGAACCGAACATTCATACCCGGTTCAATTAAAACCTCAATTAATCAATGGGACCTGATATGGGTTCCTGCCTTATACTGCATGGAATTAAGAAAGTTACCCCCATGTTTCCATCCTTTTTCGGACAGCAGAATGAATTCGACATGCATCTTCAAGATGACAAAATATAAACTCTTTAAATGAAAGAACATAGAAGAAAGAACATAAAGATAATTGATCTCAATTTAATAAATGATGGAAATATTGAAATCTTTGGTCGGTGGGTGTTTGGGGGGGGGGGAGGTGTTTGAAGAGAAATCCTCTTCTGTGATTTAAAATTATACTAAAACGATAACTTTGCCCTCCAACATTTTGTCAATGTACGAAGTCGTCACATTTCAAAATTTTCGATTGCATAATCACGTGGAATAAATGGAGCATATTGGGCAGATGGATGAGCTCTTCATGGCAATCAAACTCTTTGCCGAACTGGACAAATCTAATAGACAGAGAGTTTGGAGGGGTTGTTTTATTGCCCAATAGAGTCGACGACTTGTGCCGTGTGATCCCGGAGTGTACATGTAATTTCATTGAGAGGCATCATGCCATTCATGGCGAAGCCATGTCAACTTGGCTAAAACCCACAAAGCTGCAAAACTACTGTACAATCGGTCGGTCCCCTTCGTAGATTTCGCTAGGTAGTCCCGAATGTGTTGAAATTAGCTTCGCAGAGGGACGAAAATTTCCCACTGACATCATTATATCTAACACAATACTTTACAAGCTTCGATCTGACATGTTTTACACGGAAACACGACATTGTCCTGGACAACAACAACAACATGAACAACAGATCTGATCACACCTTTTGACTGTCAGTTACAATCTGCCTGATGTCTTTGGGATTTCTTGAAGCCATGCTTATTCTACCAGCTCCAATCTGCCATTTCTAGTGAACAGACAACATTCAACGACATCATAAATTGTTGGAACCAAAAATTTGAACTTATTTTTATTGTCGCCATTTCCAAACAAAACCATGGTGTCTGGTCGCCGACAGCAATAACAAGCATTCGGACCCTTGCGTCGCTAAAAATAATAGCAATATTGCCTGAAATTTCCACATATTTCCTGCTCTAATGGCAAAATACATTTTTACCGAAATTACTCAATAGAGGTTGACACAGGAATGGCAAATTCGGATTATTTTGATATGAAAGAGATCTGTGACACTGTGTGAGGTGAAGGTCAAGGTCGATGCGAAGCAGATTTGTTTACCAAAAAACGGTCACGCGTAAGTCAGCCAGCATGATCACCTCAGGCTCAAACATGGTCCTATCCTAGTTTAGTGGGGTTTAACCTTTATAATCTCCCTCCGTCGACTACATATTTACGAAATTTACCTGGTTACATCGTAATATAATGAACGTTCATGAATTTATGACAGTCCTGATCATCAAATTATATAGTTCAATCTTGAACGTCGCTCGACTAGACTGGGACCGTTCACTTCAAGATTGAACCACAAATTATACAATCACTCAAATTCGTAAATAACTGCAATATGCCAAATATGAAAATTATGGTTGATCTATGATGGCTTTTCATACTTGTAGCCTCATTGTAACATTCTAGTCTAATATCGAAATCTGGTCATGTAATTTTTGCATATTGCTATTATATAGTACGGGTGTCGCAACGGTTATCGGACAGGACAGTTATCGGACACGCATCTCGAGCGCACGTGTTGTGCTCGTGATGACAAGGCAATAATATGTCAGAACAAAGGGGAGATCATTTCTAATTGTTGTGCAAAATATAGAATTATAGCTAGCCACGAAAGTCGAAAAATTTAAATCCAACATTTTTGTTTTCATCAAAATTCGAAATTTCTCGTGTTGTGGCAGGGTGCGAAATTCGATCTACCACCTTGTCTTCCCGATCTCGCTCTCAAGTAAATACGTATAGAAATTGAACAATGATCATATCATCTTAAACGACAGAACTCCAACTAACGATTGTCATACACAAAACTTGAAAATACATTGTTGTACATGTACTTCAACGTCAAATTCTTGTTCACGATGGGTGTCCGATAACTGGTACTGTCCGCGGCGGGAACTGAGCTGAAAAGTCGAGTTAAAAACAGCTCTCGCACGTGCAGAAGGGAGTGACGTCATGAACGGAATTCATAACGGAAGATAGCCGACGAGCTCAGCAATCATTGTGTGAGTTTTCATGTCATTTCAGGTAGTACTTTTTTATATATTCCAAATAAACCCCGAAAATTGTCCGATAACTGTTCGGACACCCGTATACCACTAGTCTGTGTTATATAGTCATCTATAATAGCAATTGTGTCATGACTATCATAGTTATGTATGTTTGATAAGGTTTATTTGAGTGGGGAATACATATGGGGAGCAGACCTATCAAGTCTCACGCATTCGGCGTGAGTCTAACTCACGCATTGGGCTGCAATCTCACGCTCTCACGCAGCCACCCCTAAATCTCACGCATTCGGTACACTTCAACAAAAAAATCTGTAAAACACGAGTCTTTTGCTCAAAGTTGCCAGTGTCCGAGGGGCTTGTTTATTCAGATGATTTAAATAGGGGTGGGAATGGCTGGGGGAATATTGATTGTACGCTCCATGAGGGCACCTGATTGGTCAATAAATTATATTCTTTTCTATTCTATTCTCATCATATATATGACTTTGTATGAATGTGTAACAGAGTTAAAATATTGACAAAAATATTTTTTCTCAGGATAAAAATAAACAATGACTTTTAGCTATAGTTTTAGAAATAAGGTAATTATTTAAACTTTCAATTAAAGTCATTGAATATAATAAACGATGTGAATGTTATATGAGACCATGGGGTATTCTTTGAGATCATGAATCTCGCCACCAGGGGTTGCTCTCCGCTGGAATATGGTCGCTCCGACGAACCTCTGGGACCACGCTCACTGAAAGTGGGTCCCATAATACATTGATAAATTCATTCATGTGTCCTCTTCCGGTTTCATTGGAACATATCCAATTCCTTATGAAACTTCAGTCCTGGGTCACTTGCATGGGCAGCATCATGACATCCTGATGTCAGAAAATATTTTGCAATAATGCATATTGAGTACAGTATCATCTCGCTGACGCGCTCGCAACATCCGTAACGTCGGGACATCGGCATGATCTCCAATGCCCTCATTTTGTTCTGAATTCTAGGATTTTCTGTGCTAGCCAATGACCGATTGTACGGCTGAACCCGGTCCCGGAGCCTAGTAGGGAGGAAAGGACCGGATAGTGGTTTCGAGATTGTAAAATCGTGTCTCTGAATGTGCGTAACCTATACAGGTTACTATGGGAACAGTTATGTTAACAGTAACCTAAATGGGTTACCATCGAAAATATTACATAACACCCCTGGGTTTCTTCTTGAGCCAAAGGTAAAACCTTGACCATTTTGCACAGCGGACTGCATCCACCCACTTTCAGCGTATACGAATCTGTCGCATGATAACGTCCCATGGTTGCATAAAACAAGTGAACTGATTGGTCAGTATAAACAGGATGTTGCTTTGCTGCAGTTGCATTTTCCATGAACCCGATTCCTTCCCATATGTACCAGAGGTACATGTATCTAGGATAGAGATACCCTTGGTTTTAACGACGACGGTAGGGTACATACATATAGGCCTACAGCTCAATATGGCTTGGATCAATCAGTGAGGCACACATTTATCAATTGCATGGGCACAAATTAATCTGTCAATCTGTGCAAATTCTGCATTTTATCCAACCAAACCTTAATTGTCACATTGCCTCGATTATCAAACCAGATTCAGTCAATGCAGGACTTGCACAATACACGGTTCCGGTCTCGGCCGCTAGGACCGCCTTTGTTTTCATTTCCGTTTTATACCACTTCTATCGTCTGTCGTCTGCTAGGCACTGAGCTTGTCTTTCAGGGCAGCTTTGAAAGCTCCATTCTCGCTGAGATCTAACAGCTCTCCTGTTCAGCATGCTGGCATGAATACACATTTAAACCCATTGTCAGCTAATGCCGACGTCGCGGTATTTATTGACTTTAGCGGAGTTCAAATGACAACTACCTGCATGATATCTCGCAATATAGGGTTTGCTTACCTACGGGAATTCCTTGAATGTTTCCAAAATATAAACGATCCGGAACGGAAACGTTTATACTATTTCAATCATCCCGCTGGCCGGTTTTATATTGGGCATATTTGTCTTTCACCATTGCTAACGAATATGGCGGCACAATCGAATAAACTATGACAGGTTTCTATCGATTATATCAAGTATTGAACTTAAAATCATATCAACCACATACCTTAAAGCAAACACGCAGCAGCTGCTATTTTCACATCTATTTCCATGTCGGCTACTTTTTATACGCCTGTCTGTCCGGTTCTCGTGTCTGGTCTATATCTGGGACAGTTTCTTATCCACAGCTTCAATTTTTGGTGAGTGGATACCCTACGGGGAGACGATGTGTCGCGTACCAAAATGAAGGTCGAGGTCACAGGTCAAAGGTCACTGGCCTAAAAAACAGGAAATCACTGAAGTGTTCGTGTCCGGTCTATATCTGTGAACATTTTCTATCCACAGTTGCAATTTTTTGTGAGTGGATACACCAGGTGGAGACGATGTGTCGCGTACCGAAATTGAGGTCGAGGTCAAAGGTCACTGTTGCCAAAAATCAGGAAATCATTGATCGTTGACAGTTTTCTATCTAAAGTTCTAATTTTTGGTGAGTGGATGCCCTAGGGGGGGAACGATGTGTTGCATATTAAATGTAGGTCAGAGGTCAAAGGTCAGTGTGATTGAAAAATCAGGAAATCGTTAAAAATTTCTAATTTTTTGTGAGTGGATTCAATAGGCGGAAATGAAGTGATGCATACCAAAAATTAGGTCAAGGTCAAAGGTCACTGACCCCAAAATTAGGATATTATTAAAAATAACATTTTTTTGTGTCAGTAGATACATTAGGGGGACACAATGTGTCACATACCAAAATGTAGGTCAAGGTCAAAGTTCAAGGTCACTGACCCCAAAATCGTGAAATTGTTAAAAATCATGATTTTTTGTGTCCATTGAGAAATTGAGGGGAGACGGTTTGTCATGTACCAAAATTTAGGCCAAGGTCAAAGGTCAAGGTCACTGTGACCCCAAAATCAGGAAATCATTAAAAATCATGATTTTTTTTGTGCATTGATAGATTGAGGGAAGGCGATGTGTTGTGTACCAAAATTGAGGCCAAGGTCAAAGGTCAAGGTCACTGTGACCCCAAAATCGAGAAATTATTAAAAGTCACATTTTCATATGCCTGTCGAAGACGAGGTTGTGTAATGAGATGTTGCGTTCTGTCCATTCATCCATTAACATTTGTTGTCCATGCGATAGCTCTAGTTTCAAGGTATGGATTGGTACCAAACTTTGAGTATACCTTACTCGCATGGCAAAGTGGAGCCATACATATGAGATCAATTTGTCAAAGGTCTAGGTCGCAGTCCCCCAAAACTGAATCAAGCTTAGCTGACTAAATGTGTTGGAATATTGTTGGAATATTCGAAGTTCTTTTCCCTGCATTTATATGGTATTGTCCTGTGGAGTTGTCTCCCATGTTTGAAACAGCTACATTAAGTTAAACTGTTGTGAAATAAAAACCATACATTTACTAATTTAACGGGAAGAGGAGTCCTTTATGAACTTCACACCTGTTTATTAACTCAAGAACAAAGGTTTACTTCATCACTTTCTTCTTCCTTCATGGAAAATTCTCTCGTCTGAAAGGAATCCATTTGCAGGAAAACTACTATTTTCTTGTGTTTGACTATTGTCAATTTCAGTGTGGGATATGTGAGCTCTCAGCTCTTGCTTCAAGGTCAACTAGTTACCAAGAGTTAAGCTCATTTTAGTTTATCATTCAATATAAGATGTGATATATGTTACATTCTTATAAGCAAAAAATTGTAGACCGTTCTCTGGATTGCTAGATCAATTGGAATCAAGGCTATTAAACAACCTTGAAATTTGAACCAATGTAACTCCAGATATACGGGCGTATATTGAAGCCCCTTGGGCTCTTGTTCTCGATAAACTGGAAATGTCCTTCGCCGCGATCCTGGGGGTTGGGCGGTGGTTATTACGGAGAGTTATCGCCCGCTATGCGTCCAAGCGAAATGATAGGCCAGCCTTCTCCGCTGTGCCTAGCAGACGATAGAAGTGGGATAAAACGGAAATAAAGACAAAGGCGATCCTAGTGGCCGAGGCCTGAACCGTGTATTGTGCAAGTCCCGCATTGAACTCATTTGAACTCTCACCCATTATATGTGCAACCTGATCCACTGGAGTATTAGCCTGCGCCTTGATTAGACCAATTGCAATTACCCTATCCTGCATGGTTTGATAATCGAGGCAAGGCATGGTTGGATAAAAATGCGGAATTTCCACACATCGTCATTGGTCATATCACACCTTGAATGGCAGGTGGAGTGATAGCTTCCAGCAATAGACACTTGCAGTTTTTGAAATGGGTCTATCAAGCATTCAATTCCTGCTCATACAGCATGTACAGGCATAACACCACCCTGAAGAATAATCAATTTCACCAATTGTTGCTCTGGTCAAACTGATGCTGTGTGAGAATTAAATCCCATTACAATCGCATCTATCTTAGAAAATATTAGCCAATATTCACTTTTGTTGAGATGTTTGTATGTGGGGCACAGATTAATTAGTGGCAGACAGAATAATCAATATGTTAGATGTATAAAGCCAATGGTCAAAGATTAGTCAGAATTAGTGAGAAGGCAAAGATTAAACAGCTCCCTTCCTCGCCAGATTGGCTCCCTCTCCCCATCCCACAGCTCTGGATTCCTGAGATGTGGGGTACAGGTAAATACAGGTGAATACAGCCAGTGACTGTGTATTGCTTGACCTGTTAGCTCGATATATATAGATCATCTACCCATAGCAATTTTGGATATAAATAGATCCAGTGTTTCCTCTAAATCAAACCAATCAGTATGAAGTAAGTGCAGTTAGCCAATCCGCTTTGAGGTATGACTTTTGAATTACTACCTCTGATGTTGGACTGCTTGGAAATGCGGATGGGTGTCAAAGCACAATACTCAGTCTTTGGATGACAATATTCTAATTCAAAACAAGTGTTGGATTATGAAATGTATGAGAGTATAATTGAGGCAATGGTTCTAGAACTGAATCAACAAAAAGGTCAGTCTAGGATCTAGGCCTATACCTATAGACTTCTCCAGATGCTGACTGCATAGGGTCATCGATATATGTTTCCCGACACCCTTTCGCAGATCTATGAATGGGAATGTAGCATTCTTAGAGAAAATTTTGATGTATGTTTGTCTATTGTTTTGTGACACATCACTTAAGTTTCCGTGTGTATTTTTGAGTCGTATTTTCAGATGAGAAAGTATGCTGTAGTACTTAGCAGTACGATGGTAGAATGACGAGTACAAAGGGAGAGGTGATATGGTCACCAGTCCATGAGGACCAGTTCGCTATCAACCATGGCTCCACTATCAGCCTCTTTAAGGTGGAGAAGGCAAAAACTACACAGAATAGTGAGCATTCCTTAGACAGTTACCTCCCTTGATATTGGTACCACTATTTACATATATCTTCTAAAATGGAACCCACTTAATTGCAAACTGTGTACATGTGTTTGAATATTCTGCCTGATCGAATTGGTGGTGATCACTAGCCCCACACCTAGGTCTGTCTTAAATGTGTAACAGTACAATTTTCCTGCAGTTAGGGTACATGCAATTAGAAGGTTTGGCATGAACACCATTGGAGCTGATTTTCTGCAGATTTTTGCAGGATAAGAATATGAATCTGTTCCCCTGTAAGAAAGTAACAAACAACATGCTAGTTGACATCAACTCAGTCTGTGATAATTTTTCCAGGGCTGCATGATATTAATTTCAGTCAGTACAATATCGTTTCTTTCGCTATTTACTACAGGTATAAAGTTGAGCACAGACAGATGGGCCACTCTCCTGGCTGCCATTACTGATGACTTACAGTATATGAAGGTAATACACTAATATTCTCTACCAAGTCTTCTATGAATTGGGGGTCTAGTTACTGTGTCATCATCCACAACTGCATCAAGACGCAATGTTGAAGGAGAACTCACCTGAAGGTGTTTTTATCTCCTCGATGATTTCTTTGTTAAATGGTGTGCTTTACAGGAATAATCCATTTTAGAGTTTCTTTTATTTCACACTAACCAACATAGCATGCCGCCATTATATGTGTCAGAGTTGAGGTAAAATTATGTCAGAGTTGAGGGAGAATAAAGTCCAAGTTGAGTGAAAGTAACGTTAGCATTGTGGCGAAGAACTTGACACTACCAATGACATCACCTCTGTTATGTTGCTTGGAACAAGACGTAGATGTTTTGTGTACGAATATTGTGGAATCCTTCAGCCACTCTTCTCAAAGTAAACATCCCGAATTATCACATCGAATGGATTATTTTCATGGAACGCCTTATTTCTTGGAGCATATATATAGACTTATCCTTTAACCCTACCTTGGGGGGGGGGGCATTATGGCCCCCCCTACCAAACTTTCTGCGCTATCTCCGGAACAACAAAAAATGGAGAGCTGAAACTCCGTGACTTTATAGTTTGTCATTTTGAGCCTATTTGCGTAACCCCCCGAGCAGAGGATGGCGGCCACGTGGGGTACCAGAAAAGTGATGTTTTTGTCATATTTCTGCAAAATTTCTGCTTTTCCGCAATGAAAAGTGGGCAAAAACTATTTTATTTCACATCACATTAATATTTACTAATTATGTCTCCCCCCAACTAACTATGTTGGGGGGAGACATCTAGTGCATGTTTGTGCTGTCTGTCTGGATGGATGGATGGATGTCTGGATGGATGTCTGTCCGTCCCCTTGCCTTGTCGGCAAGATATCTTGAGAACTACTGGATGGAATTTCACCAAACTTGGATGGAAGCTTCATTGGGATAGCCCCCTCATTTGATTAGGTTTTGGTGTGTGTGCGTGCGTTCATCCGTGTCCAGTGTCCGTCCGTCCGCCCGCCCATCTACTTGTACATGTATATACAGGCCTTGTCTGCAAGATATCTTGAGAACTACTGGACGGAATTTCACCAAACTTGGATGGAAGCTTATAGCCCCCTCATTTGATTAGGTTTTGGTGTGTGTGCATGCGTTCATCTGTGTCCGGTATCCGTCCGTCCGTCCATCTATTGTACATGTATATACAGGCCTTGTCTGCAAGATATCTTGAGAACTACTGGATGGAATTTCACCAAACTTGGATGGAAGCTTCATTGAAATGGCCTTATGATCTAATTAGGTTTTGGTGTGAGCTAGTGCTTGCGTGGGTCCATGCAAAATGTGCTTATCTGTCTGTCCAATTTTTGTTCACTCCATATCTTGGAAACTACTGAAGGCACTTCTATCATCTATACGGTACAGCATGTATACTATAGGTGTGACTCTTGTATGTTTTGCATCTTTCCTATAATGTGATCAGTTTCGAAATAATTGGTGCTTCACAATTACATGTATTTCACATTGGTTGGACGCTGTAGATGTCGGCAATCCACTCATTGCTATATAAATCCCGACTCCTCACTGGGTTACTGCAACAATGAAAATCGCCTCTTTGTAATTAATATTTTTAGATGTGCAGCTTTGTTTAGGATACTTATTGCTACATTCATTTTATAGCACTTTCCCTTAAATTATGTGCCCACTCAAGGCAAGGTGGGAGGTTGGGGGAGACGTATGTTTTTGCTTAAAAAACAACCAGTATAGGCTTCATGCCGGAGCGGCAACTCAAGGGTCAAAGCGGAACCTCTAGTTTATCATGCAGTTTTTGCGGAGAAATTGCACAAATAAAAAATTCGGAAAATCGACCAAAAAATGCCATTTTTGAAAATGACGTCACTGTGACGTCATCAAAGGGGCCATGTTGGATCATTTTCTGGTAGAGCTTGACCCAAGGGTATAGTGTGATAAGTTTCAGCCCTCTAGCTCAAGGGATAAGAAAAATAATTAGGGGGGCCATTCCCCCCCCCCCCTTTCAGCGGCAAGAGCATATCCCGTAAAATACTAATAAGAGATGCCTGCAAGATTAGAACTTTAACCAAGACCACCCCCTACATCTGACCGTCGCCAGCCGGTGAAACGGTGGTCGGCCGGTGAGGCTATTTTCGCAACACAGGTGATATGGTGTTAGAAATTTGGATTTCTTTCACATTTCTTCTGAGGTTATGGGCAATATGAATATTCATTCATGGGAAATAACAGTCATCATTTCAATCGCTAGGTTACTGTCTTGTACTTAAAGATATCATACGAACATGCAGAGCGATGCTGTTTTCTTGTGAAGTTTCGTTTTCAAACTGTTCTTATCGTTACTTACTGACATTTATCAATACATATTATCATGCGTAATTATTCCCTATTCAATGCTCGTTGTACATGTATGTCACCCAAACTTCGATGATTTAATTGGCGTAAGCATTGATATTAATTAAAAAGTCACACCGTGTGCGTCTATCCAGGCTACGGTGAACAGCACGAGCATGCTATGCACTTTTCTTGATGCTGTTCACCGTAGCCTGGATAGATGCATATGGTGTGACTTTTTCCAATAATATCAGTATTTACGCGAATTAAATTCACTGAAGTTTGAGTGACATACAAAGAGCATTGAATGAGGAATAATTACGCATGATAATCTGTACCGATTAGTGTCAGTTATTAGTGATATGAACAACTTAAAATGAAACTTCGCTCGAAAACAGCATCGCTCTCAGTGTTCGTAGGATATCTTTAGTACAATGCATTCTGCTACGTAACCGAACGATTAAAATGACGACTGTTATTTCCCATGAATGAATATCCATTAATATTGCCCATAAACTCACAAGACATTGCTAACACCACCTCGCCTGTATTGCGAAAATAGCCCCACCGGCTGACCACCGTTTCACCGGCTGGCAACGCTCGGATGTAGGGGGTGGTCTTGGTTAAAGTTCTAATCTTGCAGGCATCTCTTATCAGTATTTTACGGGATATGCTCTTGCCGCTAAAAGCATTTGAGTCAAATAAGCCTGCCCTCGGCCTCGCGTTCCAGCCATCACAATTTGGGAAATTCGCCTCAACTAAAAATTCTTGATACCAAAATAACCCACCCAGGTTAAAAATTATGAGATTAATTGTTTTTCCTCATCAATTGCTGAATGCCGTGGCGTGGGTAATTGTGAGGCTGCCCTCAACTTCAAGCTTTCAAAGACGGTACAATCTTGCATATTGCTGTATTCCTGTGTACATGAGAGCTAGTCAACATCAAAATATTGCCATTTCAACATGTTCAAACAATAAAACTATAAATCATATCAATAGCTAAAATGTGTTAACATATGTATTATATGCCATTAACAAAAACATACAAATTTGTTCATATTTTTAAAGTTGTAAAACCCTCTTTTCCCAGACCT
>JAVTVY010053281.1:0-26522 GCA_036873755.1 Hanleya hanleyi | reverse complement strand
CTGTCTGGCTGGACGGGTCGCCACGCCTGTAACCTTCATATAACAGTACACCAAATTGTCGAACTGGTGTTACTATACACAGGTAAGAAAGATATATACCTACATATTGTTATTTTCACACTCACAGAATATCAGTGTCGTACTTCTTCCAGTCACCATGAACACTTTTCCGAGTTTCCAGCCAGACGGACGCTCCTTTTTTATACGCCACAGAAGCAATCTCACCGCGTTTCTGTCTCAGTACCGGAGGCAGGTCCGATCTTACCGACATTTTCCTCCCCTTCAAATTCACAGCTGCCTGGTAAAACACCTCCCGGTCCTCCCACAAAAAAAAGACCATCATTATCATTTGCCCCTCCGCCGTTAGCTCTTCTCCCCGCTTTGGTCGCCTATGGGCATGTTTGATCACCATGGTATTCGCTCTCTCTTGTGGTAACTTCAAATCTTTTTCGGCGAAAGACCGCACTTTGCTTATTGTTTCAACAAAGGAAGATTCGTGACCGGGTACACCATATACAAGCAAGTTATATTTTCGGTCATGGACTTCTTGAACCAAATTCTGGAAATTTGTTGAGAACGTCATCAATGCGGCCATTAATTTTAGTATAAAGCAATGTCGATTCCAATTTCAGCAATTTCTTTAAATCCGGCATGGTAACAGTTTCTGGGTTGAGACCGGTTCTGTAAGTAGGTCAACCCGTGTGTTTTCAAATTCGGCAGGAGTATCCACAGTTTTACAGCTTCGTGTCATATACCGTGCAACTTCTCCAGTTGCACTTTCAGTCGAGCTGTTATTACTCTTACTCTTATTCCTACTAGTGTTGGATTTTGACATAATATCCGTTCTTCAGACTTTATATACTAGCAAAAACCAAACATATTTGCGGAGCGATCCCCCCGTACGCCGACATCTTACCGGAAATACTATCTACTTCTGGTTTGGCTAACTGCCATGGTGAAACTGGTAAGAGCTTGTTAGGTAAACTTTGACTAAGCTTAATACCAGCTGCTACAATGCGTGGCTTCATACGAATTGTTGGTAACGTCTCACAGAGTTGCCCCTACCATCCTCTGCTCGCCGGGGCGCTCTAGATTATCATAGCAACAGATTACCGTATATGGGATCCCAACAGGATCAACCTCATTTATCTAGGGCTGCCTTAGCCATTTCATCAGCTTCAGTATTTCTTCAGTACTTTAGAACCAACTGTATAAATAGCTTGATGCGACCTGTATTTTTCGAATTTTTTTTACCAATGCACCAACCTTTTTTAGCCGATACTGTAATTATTCGCTTCATTTGAGCGATGTGTTGTTTTGATACAAGTCGAGCTAGAGTGAATTATGCTACGTCCTCTTCTTGCGTTTTTCTCGTGATCAAAAGACAATCATAGTATACATAAACATAGGCTAGATTTCTGCAAGAGAGAAGCGGTCAACAGTGTTCAATGATGCCGACAAGACATCATGATGTTCCAAAAATATCAAATCCGTATCGCTGATCAGTATTCTTAATCCAAAATATTCGTTGTAAAGTCGTCATCTAGTGAATGATGTATCTCAGTCACTCTTTGATTGTGCTGCTCATATGAGCACCATGAGGATCTTCAAGTACAGCCTCTCTTCATACGGCCCCTGGCCCCGGGTTAAGCGGAATTAGACAAGTTACGAAACGTAACGCCATAGATCTTGAACGCTACGCTCGTATTTTGCTATCAGCATGCGATATGTATTTTTACATAGCTTTTGATGAACTCACTACCGTACAGATGGCACGCCTGGCGGGTTTGAACAAAAGGTGAATTTAATGGAGAAAATGCGAATAGCTACTTTGATTTTGCTCGCCGTGCAGACTGGTTGAAACTTAGAAAAATAAACGTACTTAGGGCAAAATATTTAAATAATATAATCTCTAAAGATAACGAATTTTTCTTTTCTAACTTTTCAAAGCAAGGTCCAATATACAACTTACTATTATATCTGGCAATTGTTAGCGACACAAAATTGCATCTTCAATTGCATAATATGAAAAGCAGCTGAAAACATAGAGAGACACAGAAATCCATCAAATCCGGACAAACTTATCAATCAAAAATGCTCCAAATTCGTTAACAAACTTCTTCTAGCTGACATTAAATACATATAAATCATTTAACACGCACATGAAATGGCATGAAGACTTAGAAAGGGAAGGGAACGACTAAAAATCAACTGGCACAAAACTTATCAATTGATGTGAACAAAGACAACACTACAATATACTCAATACCAAATAACCGCTTGGAAAAATGGGGGGAAATTGCAAATTGCACATTCTGTGAGGATGACAAGAAACAAGCATTCAGTTGCTTTGGAATTACCTTTTTGTTAAACTTGAGTGGGATAATTTTATAAACTAGGTACCAGATCTGATGCGATACAGTGACGCTAAACTGAAGTCATTTTCAGAATC
Source organism: Hanleya hanleyi (assembly GCA_036873755.1). Classification (NCBI taxonomy): domain Eukaryota; kingdom Metazoa; phylum Mollusca; class Polyplacophora; order Lepidopleurida; family Hanleyidae; genus Hanleya; species Hanleya hanleyi. The sequence continues at coordinate 24,070 of JAVTVY010053281.1, read as the reverse complement.
ACAGATCGAGAGTCAGTTCCTTTGGGCCATATGGTCTTGATGATGAAATATGATCTTTTATTATATTGATGCAATCGATCTTCTATGATGCCAAGTTGGATGGCTGAAGAAGAAAAAACATCAATTCTAAGAACAACACTCAAACAATAATTTGTCAAAACGTGGAGGGCTTAGATTAAGTGTAAATCGTGGCTATGGTGCAATAAATGCCTCTGGTTTGCCCAAGGTAATGTATAATGCATGCTCTCTCCATTGGCATTTTTACCGCAAACTCTGCTACCTGTATCTGGATGGAAACCAGAGACTTCTACTGTTTCCAAGACAATATCACTGCTCTGGTGATGGAAAGTATGTAACCTGAAAGAGCTCAACATTTTCTCATTTTTTTGGACTTTCCGAAACGTGAAATTGGAATAATTATTTTGGGTTCCACTCTTGTGGATTTTCATAAACGGACCTCGATCATGCATCGGTTATTGTTTGACATTTTTGCGGTCAATATGGTAATTTAAATACTTCAGGACTGTAGTCCACGGATCACAGTCCTACGGTTGTCCCAGTATATTACAGAATTCCAGATTTTTCTCTGATCGCATCAGTAGCCATTAAATGTGTCTGATGGTTTGTCTACTGTTAGCGCTGTAAATATATAATTGCTTGATATGCATTCGTCTTGGTCAAGTTAGCCCCCAATTCATTAAATCAAATAAACTATTATTTGACAACACCTCTATTGTATACATGAATAAATTTTAAAGAAAAAAAAAGATATAAATATATAAAGATGTTCTGAACTGATCGAACAGTTCAAACCTCTTCTTATGGAATGTATCTGTGGACAGACTGACAGACTTCCTCGATGAAGTCACAGGCGTGACGCCACAGATTCGCTTCTGTTTGAAAACTAGCGTTTTCTGTGGATACTTGTGTACTCGTCTCTTTCAGACAATTTGAACGATTAAAAATAATACTGTACTTAGTGATTCTTATATTATGTATTGCAATAGCTTTCGGTCATTCAAATATTCCATTGAGGATACTCTTAAATGATCTAAATGTTGACAGAATCAAGGGAGAAAGGAGAAAAAGGGAAACCCCAGCAGCAGCGGAAAATTACGAGAAGAATTTAGCTTTTTACTATGGCTTTTGCACCAGGAATATTATGAGAGCGCGTTCTTCTCCTACGTCACCATTATGAGATCCTTTGATTCCACTGAAACATGGTATTATTGAACCCATCCCTTCACATTTCTTCCGCGAATCGAAAGGCCTACAGAAACGATTGATTCCTACCTTCGTGTGTAAGTAACTCGATTTAATCTCGGAACCATTCGAGTCATGTTGTGAGGGATAATGATGGTCTTTTCCTTCCAGAGAAAATCGGCACGGCAATCGATAGACATAAATCGGGACCCATTGATACGAGATATTTATAGGCATTCGGTTATCGAGAAACCGTCTCGAGGGATTGAAAGTCCTCCCAAGTTACAAAGCATTTTTGCGGAAAAGTATCCAAATACCATAAACTGAAGCAGAGCAGGGAATTTCGAAAGTAAATTATAAAACCCCAAGAATCATGAGAAAAAGTGTCCTCGAGTTTATGACGTCACTATGCCGTGATCAAATTAGACAGAGAAATTCGGATTGTTTAATCTGAAAGGTCATTATTGGAATGTAAATTTGTGTAAGTTTCAGTTCGCGTAGCGCAGGGATAATAAAAATATGAGGGCTGAATTACCCCTACCCTCATTGCGGTTTTAAGTTTTTCAAAACCAGTCAGCATCAAACAATTGCACGTAGCAACCTTAGGCACCACCGTAGATATCTACATCAGGTATTTAATTGACCAAGAGATATTGGTCTTACAGAAAAACAAATAAAACAAAATCTACGCCGGGGGAGCAACGGAATGACATGTTCGCGAGTGGCTCCCGGACTAGTAAACATCTTATATCAGAAACCAACACCTCATCTGAGAGCGATGGAACACTGACAGCAAGATGCTTGATGATCACAATCTTCTCCCTTGACGATATGGCTGTGGGAATCTGCCGGCACTAAAAAGTAACATCGTAGGAGGAATAAAGGGTGAGCAAAAACGTCACTCTGTGAACTCCCATATTAAATTATTCGGACACGAGGTAGATTACAAGCGTCTAGTCCGTAATCCATAATTCAGCCGTCGTCCATTAGAGAATATCCGCGTCCATAATCCAAAGACCTATTCCATATTTCATATAACATATTCCATAACACAATGTATGTGTCAGATACATTACTGTTGGAGAATGTTATTGTAAAGTATGTTCGTGAAATATCATAGCGCATGCACATCATTTTATTTCTATGTTTTCAGTTATAAAGAGGTTGTGCCGTCATTTAGAACATGTTCAGCAAATAATATATTGTGATACAAATTATGTAAGAGCTTAGATTATCTATTGTAGAAAACACATTCATTATTAATACCGTGGGCATTGAAATCGACAATCGACAACACAGCTTCTGTAATCAACTGGACAATGGGATAGAATAGCCGCTATTGGAGGACTGTGGTGATCATCGCTTGATTCACTTGCTCTTTACCATGTCTACATGGTCTCACTTTGCAGAGATCATCTAACATAAGTCGCAATTCACAGTCAAATATCTAAACAACAGTGATTTTATTGAGATGAGAGTTGAGGTGAGAATGTATATGGTCCCTCTTTCATGTAAAACTCACATGACGAAATGTTTTTACTATAAAAATGTATTAATAGTGCTGATGTGGTGAAGTAAGAATGTATGTTCCATGTTCTATCTTGTTCTATCTAACAATCACATGACTACAGTTTAGCAATAGTCTGTCTGGATACAACAATCAAGGACTGTACATAAGGTAATAATTAAAGAATTGCCAAACTATAGACTGCAAAGAAGTGAGCAGAATGTTGCTGTACATGTTTTAATTGTGCCGATGTGTTCAGTTGAGAATGTGCCTCTTTTATGTAAATCCCACAGGACTGAGGAGAACAATAGTCTGTCTGGATACATCAATCAAGGACTGTACATAAGGTAATAATTAAAGAATTGCCAAACTATAGACTGCAAAGAAGTGAGCAGAATGTTGCTGTACATGTTTTATTTGTGCCGATGTGTTCAGTTGAGAATGTGCGATCCCTCTTTTATGTAAATCCCACAGGACTGAGGAGAACAATAGTCTGTCTGGATACAACAACAAAAAACTAAACAAGAAAGCATGGTCAAACCGTAGACTGTAAATATGGGATGTATATATATTCTGTATGTTTTAATTTAATGTTTTAATTACTAAATACTTAATGTATGGAAAAATGACTGTAGTATGTCTAGAAGTAAAACTAAAGTATTCTGCTGAAGACAATCTGATTTATTGATGTTTATGGTGTGATACTTTTCGCCATGACTTGACTGTACCTCGTAACTACACTTGGCCATGGCTTATACCTGACCTGTACCTTCTGTTGCACCCCCACTGTACCGTGACTCTATCTGGCCTGGGCGATTTGGAGTGTAACTCAGCCTCGGGGGGTGGGGGGCGGAAAGTGCCCCCTATATATTTTTGCTATCGCAAAGGATAGGGGGCTGAAACTTACCACAACTTTGGATCAAGCCCTACAAGAATATGTAAAAAAATCCAAGATGGCCGTCATGATGACGTCACAGTAACGTCATTTTCAAAAAGAGCATCTTTTGACGAGTTTTCGCCATAATTTTTCGATTTTTTTATTCTTGGGTTTTCCTCAAAAAACTGTATGATAAATTAGTAAATGATAATATGATATATAATAAAATATGTTTTACCCACTTTTCCATGCAGAAAGGCAAAAAATGAAGAAATATGACGAAAACATCACTTTTCTGGTACCCCACATGGCCGCCATTTTGAATTTACCCATGATCCTCTACTCGGGGTGTCATGCAAATAGGCTGATATGACCCTAATATGACAATCTAATAAAACACGGAGATTCAGCTTTAATTTTTTTGTCGTTCCGGAGATATGAGCAAAAAGCCAACAGGGGAGGGGGGACGGAAAGTCCCCCCCCCCCCAAGGCCAGCTAGGGTTAATGGTACCTCCAGCTAGTAAATGGCTGACCATGTATATATCTTGCTGGTACCTTGCACAAGACTCGGTACATTGAGTGTACCTCTGGATGTACCTTACTTGCGCCTTGCGCTTCGACTGGATGCATCCCAATGTACCTATACTATACCTTATTGGTACCTCGGCGATACATTGTTACTGTGCCTTATTGATACCTTATTCAAGAGTGGTACAGTCAAGGCATCGTTACCATTTGTGGAACGTACCTTACCTGTACCATGCCCATGTTGAATCAAATGGAAAATTTGAAGGTACGGATGAGGTATATGCCTTAACTGTACCTGTTCTGTACACTGTAAAAAGAGGAATCATGTTTAACGTTTCATTTTGAGATGGTAACATGTTAGATGCTTCATAATGCTACATGTTTCACCCTATTTTTCCACAAAAACATGTCTCATAGACGTAACGATGCAACTATTTGAGAGTTGTGACATGTTTCACTCGCGCTGGCATCTCACTATAACGGTTCGAAAAGCTGTTTGAAACATCAACGCTGAAACACGTGCAACCGAGTTGCATGACGACATGTGTCAAGAAAAGCGGAGTACAAAAGGGATAGTGCTGTCTGATGCATGGAATTAGATACCAGGTCGTCTTCACACAGTTCGACAGAGAGCTTTAGCAATTTGCAAACAAAGATATGATTACCACTGCATGGCTTTCGGATATTTATTTCTGGTCTTTAGCGACCTGGAAGATATATGTCGGGATTGTGAAATAATCGACTGAGCATTTTAATTGAATTATTTGCATAACAATTTAACTCAACCAGGCCTAGGGTATTTGAGTCCTGCCCAGGCGCCATTTCACTCTACCCCTCTCCTTCCAAATATGTCTTTACTCATTGAGATAGAGGTCTGAAACTTCTCACATCAGCTTAACTAAAAAGTGTGGAAAAAAAATTGCAAGATGGCCGCTTTGAAGACTTCATAGTTACGTCATATTCCAAATATGCATTTTTTGGTTGATTTTTTTGTAAGATTTTCCCAACCCAAATTTTGGCTCTTCACCGGAACCCTACATGGCCGACATTTTGAATTTAAGAGTATTCGCTCAAAACATATGGTCATTTTACGACACACCAACAAAATACATAGCAATGTTGGCAGAATAAAAGTGACACTTATGGGGCACTAATGTGAGCAGCACTGAAAGAAATAACAACTGTGTTTTCCGTGTGATCAAATGTGCATTCAGTATTTTTAATTGTGAATGTGTAGCGCACCAGGAGATTTTCTTGAACAGAGTCAATACGATTGCTTACGTCATTACAGCGTTGGACGGGATTCGACCTTAGTGGCATATATAAATCAGAAGGAGACAGAATGGACATTATTTTTCATATGTATTGGAATATTGAATAGTGTTTAGTGTCAACAATGTTTCTACTTCATCCCACAATGTGATAACTGCTGCAAAACTCGAGACGAATCCAGCCCTCCAGCCCTGATTTTAATAATCATCTGCGATCCGTATTCCATGCCCCAAAATGGAATGAAATTACAGCCACCTCGAAACAGAAATAGTTAATCGCTAGTAGCATGTCAGGAAAAACAACAAAGGCAGTATCATTCAGCAATTTCATATTTGTAGGCCTAAGTAATACAGTACCCATGTTCAGAAATGTTTCCAGTGTGCTGGATTAGACATGGAATACAATATGGGATAATACTTTATCACAGATCAGACAATGTCGTGTCAACGGACCAATATGGCAAGTTGAGTAAATTACATGTATCTTTAACTTTTAAGTGTGAATCAGTGATATAAATGAATCAAACCTCGAGCACATTATTGCTATATGAACAATTTTCACTCTATGGTAACGGGGTTCACATCAGGGATTCTGATGTACCAATCATGCATCTGTTTGAAATCATTATTAGGTTTGAGTTAACCTGAGGAGCAGTCTGTTTTATGTGTTTCTGTATATGATTATTGCTTGTTCATACATGTTCTTGAGTTTGACTTCCAACGAATATAAGAGAATAAAACTTAATGTATGTTGATTTTTGATGAATGTTTTCATTTCAGTACCGGTATCATGCACATGCTAGTCTGACAGTCTCCTGAAACACGTAATGGGATGTAGACTGTTTTGAAACACTTCCAAGTTTGAGACATGTACAGATCCGTTTCACTTGTGACATGTCTCAAAAGTTGGGACAAAGTCGTGTTTGGGCTTAGACGTTTCATTTTGAAACATGTAGTCGGCTCTAACATGTTTCAGCTTGAGACATGTATACACAACACGTTTCAAAATGTAGAACGTTACATGTTTCAAACGAACACGTGCTTATTGAAGATATGTCTCATATTGAGACATCATTAACTCATGTTAAAAGGACACGTGTTTCAATTTGAAACATGAAGCCGTTTAATATGAAACATATACGTACTCACATGTCCCAAAAGTTGGGACAAAATCATGTTTTATTTTGAGACGTTAAACATGTCACCAATTTTTACAATGTACCTGTCAAATCTATGGTCTGTACCTTCTTGAGACCTTCGTGATACCTTGTTGATACCTTATTACTGTGAGGGTATACCTTATTATTACAGAATATTACTGCGATAGTATGTGATGCGAAATATAATCTTAGACATATAATGGTAAATCAAAGCAAAGCACATTGAAGAAAAACACCGAGAACGCAACTTTACGGCAACAGCCCCATGAACGCCATATAGAATTTACCAATCATGAAAATGGACTCAAAATGATTCATGTCAGTATAGGCTCAAAGTCATGTCAGACAGATCTAACCATTTCGTCCATTTCTAACAAGGACTTCAGATTTATCCTTTATAACATTACTAATTATTTTATTACATTACTAATTATTTGTAGTAACTTTGATTCTGCAATTTTGAGTATATCAGTAGCACACGTCAGATCCGATATTCAATATTGAGTCTTCTTCCACAAAAGTATTTCCGCGTCACTAATCGGAAGACGGTTAGTACCACTTTCAAATTTTCATGAAATAAGAAAACACACAAGATGTTTAAGTGATAAAAACACAACACAAAAAACACAAACATAATGTGATTTTTGTCGTGAATTGCAATAGGGGAAAATAACATTGGCTGCTTTCTCAAGCGATACGTGCGCCAGAGAGCATCGCATAACTGACTACCACCACTACTAAGGTGACCCAAATGGTGTTACAAAATCTCATGCTTCTGTAACATGAATTCCTGGGGAGAAACGAAAGTTATCAGTATAATTCCGTAATCATATCGCATACGAGAATACGGTACATGTATGTTATATAGAATTCAAGTATACGTGTTACCCATATAAAATATTTTGGTATATGATAGAGGTAACAAAATACATTGAAATGGTACTTTTCATCGCCTCTTACATTTTTTCACATCAGCAGCAAAATCAGCTTGACCTTGAATCTGTCTGGCATGAGAGCGTGGCGGTTTCCATATGTTGTCATTTAAGCCTATTTGCTTATTTTTCGAGGACCGTCTCTGTTTGTGGCGGAAACAACACAACAATTTCAAAGAATCGGCTAAAATATAATTTTTGAGGGAGATGAGCCATTGTAATTTTATTACATTTCCTGTTAGAGCTGGATAGAGTATTATCGTTTCAGCTTCATAGACGATGGGGGAACGAAATTATTCAGGGTGGTGGGGCGGGCAAGGAATCATAATAACTCATCAGTTTGTTTTGGAAGTATTTTCGTTATTTTGGTATTGCACAGATTCTAATGCAGAAAATTGGTCAAGTGCCAAGCGGGATTCGAACCAGTGACCCCCAGAGTAAGGCACCTAATCGCCAGCACTATATGTCGGCGATCTAAACTACTCGGCCAACGGGCTTCCTGCAAGGACTTGACCAATTGTCTGCACTAGAATCGGTGCTATACTAAAATGGCGTCATCCCAAAATAACAAAAATACTGTTATACGATCACTTTCTAAGTTACTGTTTCTTCTTATATGTTTTGTATCTAAGGAATTTCTGAAAGTATTAACCAATAGTTTTCGCGGTGCTTGGTCCGATGAGTATTCCACTTTTTCCGATGATCATTCTCAACTATTTAGACACCATACTGGACCTCAGCCACGAGACACTGAAGCTTCGAGCAGAATAGAGGCTTACATAAGTACAAATAGCTACACGCGATAAATAACAACAGATTCAAAATAGGTAGATATAGAGGTGTCGGATCTGACATTCCTCGGTCAGCCCTAACCGTAAATAATTTCTCCACAGAGTTCTCAAACCCGATTCATTACCAACAAAATCAAAGGAACCAATAATTGAATTACAAACGTTGCAGTATTTCCCAGGTCTTTACAGACGTCTGCACGTTTCAATATAACTTGGGTCAAAATGCAAGGTCACAACATCTGAAGTTGAATCAAATCGCTTCTGTCAACGATAAATGCTATTCAGATGATGAGGAATTAAACAATCAACATGTAATGTCAACCCTTAAAATATCTCTCACAACTCACTGACATAATACATTACCATATATAAAACTTCGAAACCTTTTCCTTGGTAGACAGAACATTCAGTAGACAAAAAAGAGCAGATTTTACCAGTCTACAACAAACACATATTCTCTTCAGTATCTTCAGATCGAGCGCAGACCCATTATCGTGAGTGGAATATAAAAGCTGAATCAAGTATTCCACCAATTGGAACGTTGAATGAGTGTTCCATTCACCTGTTATAACAATGCGCGTATATTGCTCTTGTCCAATCTATGTCGTAGTAATGTGTGTTCAAATACAACTTTGAGCTTCGACACATTGTAGAATTTTCGGTCTTCAAGACGACAAGGGCTTGTGCGCGGTCTTAGGTATTATAACGCAAGGCCGTCTGTTGACTCGAGAGATGGTGTCTACAAAACCCGTTCCAGATATGTAGATTCCAGATCGGCTACGAGATTTTTCGAAGAATTAGAACAGATGACAACAACAACGGATTTCTGATGATATATATAGTTTTTCCTATATGCATTTTAATTCCAGCTTATAACATTTGTGAACTCTGCCGGTGGTGGCAGGACACTGCGATAGTACAACTGTGATTTGGGAAACGCCAGACATTCTCTTTTATACTGCCCCAAATGAATTGGTGCAGTGTCAAACTCATCAGACTCTCAGCACAGTTATGACAATGAAACTGGCTAACTGTCTCCAAACTAAAACATACCAATCAAACTTGGGTTTTATGCAGTATAAGTCTAGTGTGTTTACTTATCCACGCCATTAAATCATATAGCTGAATATCGAAGATCGGATCTGACGCCTCCTGGAAATATAGTCAAGTAAAATTTCACATAGAAGATAACTGACAATGTTTGACCCTATATGTCGTTGGATAGGATGTTTGTATTAATAGGCAGCATTCAGAACCAAAAACAATTCCCTCATGCCAATTTGTCAGTCTCTAATATAACATGAATTGCATAGCATATACGAACCGAAAATATGGTACAGTAGGAAAGCTTATGAAATCATGAATTTTCACTCAAGGCGAAATAAAGAAAAAGTTAGTATAATAAAATTGACGATAGTATGGTAGCTAAGAAATTTCATATTTCACAACATGTATGTGTTTCCAGTCAATTGTCTTTTTATCAGATTTAAGAATTATTTTATGGAGAAAGGCAGGTCTTATTATCCTGTGGGCACCTTTCCTATTGAACCTGGTTATTTCATTTCATGGCCTTCATTTCCTTCGAGACGAACAAGTGCATCTCGAGATATGGACGTACATGTCGTTTCGGACACCAGATAATCAGAAATATACGATACAACATATATACACAGGGTCCCTGTGATGATTGTCGCAATGAAAGCTTTCACATTTGTCTTTCATATGGTTGATTTGTTTGCATACAATACATCGTATACAAAAAATTCACAACTAAACAGATGGCAACAACAGTGGTTATCGATAGTGGTCAGTTTACTAGGGTGTAAAAATCCGTACACCCGGATCTTTCCATGTCAGCGCCCGACCAGTCTGACCGATCACGTGGCCAATCACCTTAATCCGGTATACTGATCCATGTTAGACGGTGTGGCCGAACGGTCCCTCTAACGGAAGGGCTCCCAGGGGATAAAAATTCACGATTCACGTGCGAAAGCAGACATGGCGGATCTCCACTTCAAGACTTCCAACTTAAATTTTCCACTATTTCTGGCGTGAGATACCATGATATTGACCAGAATACCATCATAATCTGAGTATGCTACTTCTCGCATGTCGAGAATATAAATATAACGAACATGAAACGTTTTCTGGCCACGCGAAAATTATGCATAATCGCTACCTAACCCAGAAACTCTGGCTGTGATAGGTAAATTTAGGGTAAGGGGGCGTGGCATTCCTATCACAGCCGAGATCGAGGGTGGGTTAAATTTTAGCGATAAAAATTTGACTGGCGAAGAGCAACTTTTCGCTGACGAAAATAACGAAACGGGAGAGAAAAAATATGCCAATTTGATACAGTTTGACCGACCTGAGCTTCTTTCACCATGTACCATCTCTAATGACTGTTTGGGACTCCAACAAATTAGTGACGACGAAGAAAACACAATAAACGCTCGATTTCGATGTTTACCGCCATTTCCTCAACGAGACTTGGCCGCGCGTGCGCACTAGTATCGATGACCTTTCTGATCTGACTATGGTGAAATGGACGAGTCACGTGGTCAGAAAGGTCAATCGCGTTTGAAATCTTGAGCTCTCAACGAGACCGAAAATGGCGGCAACTTGACGAGTTAGATGACAAAATTAGAGTTTGGAAGAAGATTTCGTCTAACGGAATGAGTCATTAGTTGATTATCAAAGTTCTGGAGATGCCAAATCATATTATTTATTCGATAAAATGCTTTTCGTGCCTTTGTCTCAATTCCCCACGCCGTGTGCAGTTGAAGATCTCGAGCGACTGACGTCTTATTTATTTTTTTCCTTTTCGGTCTGTATATGTGATTCGGGCTAAAGGGGTCAGCAACAACAATAATAAAAAAAAAAAAATAGACCCCTTAGCCGATGTTTTCGGGCTAAATCGCTACCGAACCAGGGTCGGCGAGTTGTGCGCTTTCAAAGATCGTTTCACGAAATCAACACACAATATTATACACAACCGTTGATATTTGATGAAAGGAAGTCTTGCTGCATCACGCTCAATCAATCTTTTAGACACACATACCTTGTAAATGGTTATATTTAGGGTCAAAATTGAACACTGTCACAGCTCGGCGTCCGTGTTGCGCGTCTACATTACTCGCGTAGACAACGCGTTTTGTCAAAATGGAGACGGGTTTCGTAAATGGACAGACACATATATGCTGAATTTCCGTGGTAAAGTTTCAGAAAAATTGCCTTTTTAACTCTATAATTCGATATGTTAATTAAAAAATGCTTTCGGGATAATAAATTCGTTATTCAGGTTTTTCCCAGGGTGTATGAAAAGTTATAACCCTCCCTGAAACTCATACACCCTTCGGCTGACGCCTCAGGGTGTATGAGTTCCAGGGAGGGTCATAACTTTTCACACACCCTGGGAAAAACCTGAATAACTAATATTATTGCAAGTTCCATGGCGAAGAAAGCCACAAGCGGCCAATACAACAAGTGAAAATATAGAGATTGAAACATTTCTCTCAGACACATCGTAGTTTTGGAAGCGGATTTGTTACTATTTTCTTGGTTTGGTATTTCATTATCGGTTCCTGAAACAGTAGTTTTTATTAGGACTTCCTCTTCTGTGTCTTTCGCTGCATAAGGCTTATGGAGTACAAAGCACATGGGAAGCATAACCATGTTAATAATACATATTGTTAAGAAGAATACGCCTAAATCGCGTGTAATTTGATAGAGCCCAGAGAAGAAGGCCTTTCCAGCTGCTCCTGCCGCCATGTAAATCCCAATAACTTTTCCGGTGTTCTTCTGGCAAAAATGACCACCACCGACAGCCACGAAGGTGTAAAAGGCCATTTCGTTCCCTGCACCTGGGAAGAAATAATAGTTAAATTATAATGACGCCACCATCAGAACCGACGTCTGTACAAAACCGACGTCTGTACAATAAGCGGTAAGTGATACAAAAAGAAGATCAACGTACATACATGTAATGATAAGAAATTTCACAGGAGTTACACGAGAGAAACCTACTACTTCAATAAATAGCCAGCCTGAGTCCGTTCAAATTGTTCTGCATTCTGACTCACAAATATATAAATAGAATTTAAAAAAAAAATCTTGTACAATGACGCATGTATGTGAAGGCGCATTCTGTTGAAATGGTATATTAATAGTTTTATTATACAGCTATGTTCTTTGATCCAATCAAATCATTTCAATCGCACCACGTGTCCGTACAATACCCAAAGTCGTATTGGATCCTGAAATGCTGTATTGAAGTCATATTTTCTAAGGGAGATAACTCTTATTGTTATGGCGCCAAAATGAAGCTACAAAAGTTGAAAAACCTTCTATTTTCTCGCTCGATCATCTAAGAAAGTTAAATATCATTATATATCTAAATTCAAAGTAACATTATCCAGCCAGTCAAATTTGTCTGAAATGAACTTCGTAAAGTAGAGACTGGTAATAGATTTACATGATATTTACAGAATTGCAGATTTGGAGTCTATTGCATTCTAGGAATTAACGGGTCCTGTAGTTGAATTTATTGTTATACTTGAATATATTAATGTTATGTTGTTTTATCTAACAAAACAACATTGATTCAAACATAAATAAAAAAACAATAACAAATAATTCAGTTTAATATTTCGATGACCTGTATAATAAATAGGTCATTATACAGTGCTTTGTACGATATAGATTGTACAATACCAATCCATATTGTACAAAGCACCGTATAATAATCTAATACACCATGATCACATTTCGATATATTCCGATGGCAACAACGCATATACTAGTAACAGGTGTACTTACTGACGATAAACTGGAACAAACACACTGAACCTGGACATCCCTTGAAGAATTCAGCCTTGACAACAGAGAGCCATAGTAGAACGCTCCCAGGTACAACTGATATAAATATCAGAGTATATGCCATCTTGTATCCAAACCAGGCAAACACTAATGGGCCGACAACTGACAAAGCCATTCCAGCGGTGTTTGCAGAAGCCACAAGCTCCACTGAAAACATAATAAAATATAGAATTATTGCCCACATATTTATTTCCAAACGACAAAGCAATCTGACTATAGCAATTACACAAGAAATAGCCCTATGTTGGGTATCAAAACGATAAATTGAAATTGTCACTTAAAGTTGAGCCCAAGCAACAGAAATTTGGTGGTGATGACACATCTCCTTTTCACACAATTTTGGCATGTATCTATAAGTGGTTAAGCACAACACAATTCTATTCTGTTGTGCACGGGCTGTTTCTTTGTTGTTATAACCACTCTTACCGTTGCTAATAACGTGGGTCGTGGGTGATACGAATAATATTACATTATGTTTTCCAATGCCCAGATTGCCTGCCACCAGTTTAAAAATAACTGTATATGTACTTCCTGGAATGTATCAACAATATAATCAGAGCTAGAACTTTGACTTCATAGCATCATATCGTTGTCATTATGAACTATTTGGCACAACACGCTGTGGGTTCAAATGATAATAAATAGGTAAACAAAAACAAGTGTCAGGTTCGACATTCAATATTCAGATGTCGTCCATTAAATAATTTCTGCGTCAACAGTCGATATACCTATTCCGAATGACATTAATCACCAATTCCAAATGTGTATGAAATAAATATAATAAAAACACTATTCAGTTAAGTTTCTAAATGAGACTACGGGGTGTGTCATTTAGATATCAATCTAAAAATATAAGTCTTTTATACTGTTCATACTTGAAGGAATTGTTGATGGCCAATGGTCTTGGCCTTGATCATTTGATCTTGCTACCATCTTGATCCCGCAAAGCTTTGTTTTCTACATATTTTTTCTATTTTTAGAACCGATGCGTTTAGGCTCATTCAGAATACAAAATTTCTGTTGGTTATTGACGCGAAAATTGCTTTGTGGCGACGGATGAATTCTACACTATTTGAACAAATTGAGCAGCATTACAACAATTAGTATTAAAGATCTGTTATATCTTGAATATGAATGAACTACCTGATGACTTTAAATTTGAACTCTTTATGTAAATCTAATGTTCTTTTTTGTTTGAAGATGCAATGTACATTCAGATGATAGGATGTTCGATGTTCTTGTAGGGAAATGGACCATGTAGGGTGGAAGACATTTACTTTTTGACAGATTTTTGTTTCCACTTGTTAGTCGTTTATATGATTTTGCGTATATGCTTTCATTCCTCTCATCTATCTTACAAGCGTCTGGTCCGCCATTCATAAATCAGCCGTCGTCCATTAAAGAATATCCGCGTCCATAATTCAAAAACCTATCCATATTCTATATAACAGCATAAGCACCAAATTTAAAAAGGCAATCATAGGAAACATAAATACAGGTTCGTTTCCTGCAAGAGAGAAGCAGGTAACAGTTTTCATTGATGCCGGCAAGAAATCATGGCGTTCTAATCATATCAAATCCGTATCGCTGATCAGTATTCTTAATACATATGATATTCGTTGTAAAGTCGTTATCTGAAGAATGATGTATCTCAGTCACGCTTTGAATGTGGCTCTCCCACATGTGTAAAATTCCATTTTACAAAGCTATTACCTGCCCTATAGGAAATTATATTCTGTCCTATAGGACACAAAATCTGACCTAAGCATGCTATGAGACAGAATTGTCTGTCCTATAGATGTTACACGAAATGTTAAAACTCGATTTTTACTGATTTCCCGCAACAGCTGGTATAGTCCAAGCATTGCATGTATCGGACGTCAATTTACGCTTTAGATTTCTAGTCCCATTTGTTTTATTTTGCTACCGGGAAGAAACTTGTACTTTATTCATATTTTCTCCAATATATCTACCAGGTATAACACCCTTTTGAGCTTCATGAATCAACTGGTCTAGTTTTGACTTAATTATGTTAGCGATACAGACAGACCTCAGTTTGTATGTGAAATTTAATAGTGTAAACGGTCGCCAATTTTTCGGAAGGATTCTCGGTTTATTGGGTTTTGGGAAGCAGGTGATAACCCCCTGTCTTTGTGTGATTGATAGTTTGATTGATAGTTCTCCGTTTTGGAAAGATGAGTTTGCAGATCTTAAAATAAAATATCCCAAGTCTTTCCAGAACCTATTGTAAAATTGAGTCGCATTGTGTGAAATATTGCTCTTTACAGTGATGACCTATAAATTATCCCTACCTTTTGAATGACCTTTAATGACATGTAGAAATGTATTGTAACAATACCAGGAAAGGAAATGCCTCATATAGATATGAGATTGATTCCAGTGAAGCGGTCGCCGGTGACCCCTTCACCTCTCTCTTATTGCTGCTTGATTAAGACCCCTTATATATCTTACGGGAGAAAGGGAGATTTTCATTCCGGGATTTAGAATTAGTGAATATTTTGTTCTTCTGTTTACTACAACCGATTTAAGTTAAAGATATTTGGAGTATGGATCTGCGATCGTGTGGCAAAGTTCATATCAACGATTCGGCGATTTGATAACACTTGCTAGCACTTGCTTTGTACAAATTCTCCATGCTTTCAAATGGGAAAAAGCTATGGATCTGAAATAACTTTTGTACGGATGTTTACATCTATTAGTTTATGAGTTAAATTTCCCAGTAATGATGTCCAAGGAACCGACACTGATCTATAAAATTGAGATCAGCCTTTTTCAATTAAAAATTGAAAATGCTGCAATGGTTTTTGTTCATGATGTTAATGCTTTTATATGAATTAGGTCATTGGATTATGGACGCAAAAAATCTTTAATGCACGACTACTGAATATTGATTGACGAACTACACGACTGTATGCAAGTCAAACGAAAACCTTAGGCAATGATTTACCAAGCTAGAGTCGCAGCACAGCTCATGATAAACAGTCTTGCCACGGCTATGTTGTTCATATTATGTCCGCAAATGTGTATACATGAGTATTCTCAACAAGAATTCTCAATTAATCCAAACACGATAAATACGATCAACTCATATTCCCGTGCAACATATACACCCTTTGAACTACGGAACACCATACAATCAGTGTAACTCCAAAAATTAGTTTTCGTCCACGTAACTTTTTAAAATAAATAAATGTATTAATTTTACCTTGGAATCTTACTATAACATCTTGAAATGTTATTAGTGGTCTCCACGATGACAAAACATGAATCATATCCATATTTTCCGGTGTTCCGATTACATATGTTCTCAGCTTGCAGGCGTCCATGGCGAAGCTTCTCCCATTTGACGTCACTAGCCAATGTCGCGAGCGAAAAAGCAGAAGTTATCACAACGATGTACACCATTCCCGAGATATAATATACTCCCGACTTGATGACGCCTGTATGATGGAAACTTGGGGTGTACAGCAGCCTGCATAGAGGAACCAGTTCGTCTCCTCCCTACATATTATTATTTCTTCCCCTGGTCGAGCGCTATTAGAACAGGTAAACATGCAAAATGGTCGCTTCGATAACGTCACAGTGAAGTTATATTCCAAGAATGCGTTTTTGGGCGGTCGAATTCGTTATTCATGTTCCACAGAATTATTAGGCTTGCTGTCTGAGGTGAAACAGAATAACTTAGGACACTTTCATTTTTTAAACGGCAAAACGTTCGAAGAAAATCGACGCAATCGCAACTTGTCTGTAACATCATAAACGCTGGTTTAGGGTCTTTACGTTATAATAACATGGTGATACTAAAAAGCCAATTCAGAACTCCACGAAGATTTTTTTTTTGAAACCAAGAAAACCAAAGAACCATATTAAGCTTAGGAACAGATTATGATCCATCGGTATGGATATCAAACAGTTTGTGGAAAAAATAGTGTGAGAACCTACCTTCGGATTGTGTCCAGTTGAATATAGATTTCATCGGTATTGAGTACACATTGAACGAAAAATTAATTCCTTCAAGCATGCTACAAATCAAACTCAACGTAAAACCAATGAGTTTTGCTGCATGCCGGACATTCCGTGTCATCTTAACTACACACGCTCAATTGCAGTTGCTGCTGAGTCAATACCATGGTAGGATATTCACTCACTCCAGCCTTACCATATAGCGTGTCAAATAGCGTGTTTTAGAAAAAGATAACCTTAAATAATATTTACTTCATTTAGTGGATAGAATCACAATAGTCCCGCAGCCAGAGGGGTGAGCCTTTCACTAGAGGCCCCACAATAGGTTTCAATGGCTTTGACCTTTATGGATTATGCAGATAACGAAACCCATCTGTCACCATGAATCATTTTGATAAAACATCTCAACCCCAGGACAAAATAACTAATATTATAGGAATATGAATAATTTGATCAATATCTGAATATTTTCATCATTCTTGAGTCTAGAGAGATTAAAGTTGCCCACACTATATCTTTGAGACAAACTCTGTCATACAATGTAAAACTATCCACGATGGCCGGTCTGGTGACGTCACAGTGACGTCATTTTCCGAATTTTTGGTTGGATTTTTCTATTTTTTTATTTATGTAAATTTCTCCGCATTAACTGAGGGATAAATTGGAAATTAATGATGTGATATGGAATAAAATACTTTTGGCCACTTGTACTTCACAGAAATAAAAATCTAGAAGAAAAAATGGCCAGGATACCATTTTTGTTGCGCCCATACGGCCGCCATCTTGAATTTACCCATGAAGTTTTGCTCAGAAACTTTTGCCAATAAACTCTCAACGTCATAAGCTATAAAGTCTAACCAAAGAGCAATGTTTCGTAGTTCCAGGGCCCCAGAGGGAAGATCGTTAAGGGGGGGGAGGAGAGAGAGAGATTCCCCCGTCTCAGATATTCCGGAATTTCAAGTACATTTTTTGGTATTTTATGGTTCCGTTTTAGAACCATTTAGACCCGCCACAAATTTGGCTAGATTTCTTCCTGTCCGTTTGTGTTTACAACAGATAAATGAAATGATTTGAAACCAAAATTGATATAAACTTAACAAAATTACCATATGTTTAAGAAAATATCTTGTCAATGAAAATGTGACCTTGACTTGTAATTGTATCTACATGGATCCTATTTCAATACTAGGCAGAAATGGACTACAGTTTTCTTTAAACAATCATAGGCCTTTTTATTTATACTTTTTATTTAAATTTTTTTCAGCATTTATTCTTTTATGAAAGGCTCAAATACCAGTTAAAGGTGCTTTATATCAATTGTGATTCTGTTGATTCCATATTTTCCCGTGATTTCATTTTTTATATATTTTACCCTAATTTATTGTAAATAGTCATTGTAAACGTACGTTTTGACTCCTGCCGTTTGAAAACAAAGGCAGCATCGAATCACTGACGTTTCATTTCGTCATTCGATCTCATGACTGTACAGTTGTGAACATCAACTACACATGTATGATGGACTGAGCTATTGTCGCAAAGGTCACCCCCACACTTGATTAGAGTAGTGAAGTAGTAGTAAAAGGCAATCTTCATACCGATTTAAGCGCAGATGACTCGTTTGGCCGTTTTTGGCCTCGGGGAGTTATTTCCCCTGATCCGGTAACGTCACGTCCGGGTCAAAGGTAACTTAGGGGTCAAAGGTCACAAGCGGGTCAAAGGTCACTTCCAGTGGTGATGCGGTCACAACTTTTTACTACTTTACTACTACTGAGAGTAGAATAGTTACGTTTCTTTCAACATTATTCAGTCATATCACGACACATTATCCCGACATCGGACCAACCCGTCCTTGATATATCCTTTCCCTGCTGACGGTCAAACGAGGAAGATACATGTACAAGTTCCATTGTTTAAGTCTTTGATATGACTCAGCCCGTGATCGAACCTGGGATATGTCGCTTGGGAGGCGAGCGCTCTGCCGTAAGCCCAACACAGTGCACTTTTATAGTGATGTTGGGATATTTTCGAAAGTTTGCATTGGCTGGTCGTTATCCCAATGTTATAGAATCACATTGAAAAATTGAAATATATTCCTGTGGCCCAGACCTTGAAGATTAAATAATTCTTGACCAACTAGACAAAGGTCTTCTGGGTCTTTAATATTTTTAACACGGAAGGGTATATAACTCTTAGCAGAGCGAAAAAATATGCGAAAATATGCGAAAGAGAAAAAGATCGTTATCTATTGAGTGGTTCCCATGGAAGGCCACGCTTTCTGAACGTTTGCTGAAATATGTACGATGCTAAATGATAATATGAAATGAAATGATATTGATAATAATAATAATAATTTGGGACACTCATACACTCGGTTTCTCTGGGTTGAGAAACGGCCTAGGTCTATCTTGTATTTGGTTTGGGATATTGTTTGTGGGTTTACCTGGACATAGTTCACTTCTAAGTAGGGCGTGTGATATATCTAGTAAGTTTTAACTCTTTATCCTTCAACAAAAATGTAAGATATAGGGCCTTCTTAATTGCTAACATGTCCCTTTGTCACGCCTGACGCTCACAAAACTCACAAATGACTATCGGGTAGATTCGCACAGTCATCGTATCATTACTGCTCTTTGATTCCTGTGCCCGTTTCTGTGCATGTTTTTCAAGTTGTCCGCGTGAATATCTTCAGTAGAAGCAAATGGCTGAGATACGAAAACGCTATAAGCATCAGACATTCTCGCATGGTGATGTCTTTGAAGGCAGTACCGTTAGAATATCATCGACTTGTGGGGGTAATGCCGCTTCTTCACCTTTGTATGTTATCGCTTAACACAGGCAATCGGGTTTCTAAACATGTATGTGCGTCTACGAATAATTTCGTTTTTGAAAAAAAGTCGTACACTATTGTGCTGTGATTGCCTTATTGACAAGCAGCTCAGGTGATCCACATGCATAATAACTGAACCAAAATAACGATTCCGAAATGTATGTAAGTGACTAGCTAGGAGCCTTTTTGAGCAGGGGAAAGCAATCCGCCCCTGTCACATAGCGATTCTTTCTCGGTCATAGAAACATTTAGAGCTAACACTTTGGGAAGATTCAGCAATGTTAAATACATGAGTAAATCTGCGATGGCGACTGCATTTTGGCAGTTATCGATCTAGTTTATTGCCTTTTCTGGCATAGAAGTGTCCAGTAAATTTTGACTTCAAAAACATAATTATTTTCTAATATAATCCTCAGGATACTTGTAGAAAATTTGATTAATAAGAAATTGAAAAATTAGTCCAAAACATCTACAGAATGAAATGTATTAAATATTACGTCATCCTGGTCTCATCATAGCGGTCATCTGTCGGTTCTGTTTACTTATACGGGTAGCGTTTGACTCCATATCAGTTCATAAACGGAACCAAAATAATACCATAAGAAGTTGGGATTCCGGAATGTCTACCTTGTGATGGAGCGTGAGGTTTTGCCCCTCACCCCACTTTAAGTGCACTTCTCCCTGATGCTCCAGAATGAAGAAACATTGAGAGTTTACATTTTAGACGTTATAGCGTATGATGTGGGAGTATTCGTTTGGCCTGTTCGCAAAACCCTCTGAACAAAGATTCGTGGATAAATTCAAGATGGCAGTCGTATGGGCGCAAGAAAAGGGTATCTTGGGGATTTTTCTTCTAGATTTTAAAAATATTTTTGTGATTTAAAGGTAACCAAACGTATTTTATTTCATATCACATAATTATTTTTTTATTGATTCCTCAGTTAATGCGAAGAAAACCCCCGGTAACGAAAAATTCGAAAATCAAAAATTCGACAAAGAAATGCATTTTCCTGAAAAAGTGACGTCACTCTCACGTCACCAAATGGGCCATCTTGGATATTTTTGAATTGGCGGGTAGAGCTTGACCCGGATATATATTGTGGCAAGATTAATCTCGCTAGACTCAAGGATAAGAAAAATATTCAGATATTGATCAAATTATTCACATTCCTATACTATTAGTTATTTTGTCCTGTGGTTGCCATGGAAACGAGGTGTTTTATCAAAATGCTCAAGGGTGTCAGGTGGACCCCCTTCGATTTCGTTATCTGCATGGTCCATAGATGTCAAAATCATTAAACCCTATTGTGGGACCTTTAGCGCAAGGTTCGACCAAAACACCCTATTTGGCTGCCGTACTGATGAGGTAGATTTATGTAAGTGCTCTCTGTCGCGTAATTTTGCTGCTGAACACTTACAAAAATAGTCGTTAAATCGTGTTCGCTGTACGGCAAATGCAGAATGAAAATCGTGATATCTAACTGGTGTTAAATATTGGTCTTGTTATTTCCCTGTAGTCATGGTAGTAAATGATACTATGGCATCAAGTTAGGACATATGAAAGGAACGCCATATCTATCTACCGAATAACAGATTCCAAAAATCTGACAGAAAATTGACCAAAAAAAGCATTTGTGAAATATGACTTACTGTGACGTTTTCAGAGCGACCATTTGGTATTGCTGTTTACATTTTCTAGTAAAGCCTGACCCAAAACTATATCTTAAGAAGTTTCTAGCCTCTAACCAAAGGCAAAAGAATAATAATTAGTGGGGGAACGAAATGGTCCCTTCTTACAAGCTGATGTACATCCCATGTCGCCATCACACAGGCGTCATCAAGTCGGAAGTAGATTATATCTCGGGAACGGTATACACTCCTGCTTTTTTGCTCGCGAAACTGGCTGGTGACGTCAAGTGGGGGAAGCTCTGCCATTGAGACATGACGCTTGCCAGCTGAAAACATATATAATCGAACGAAACACCGACAAATATAGTTAGAATTCAAGTTCATCATAGAGACCAGGAATAACATAAGATGTTATAGTAGGGTTCCTAGGTAAATTTAATGTATGTATTTATTTTAAAACGAAAATTGTTGTTATATTCGGGAGACTTAAATCTCGGAACTTTCACTCTTCAGATTTCTAGTGTATCAAACATAATCAATCGAGAAACTGATGAGAAAAGTATACTTTTGTTCTCAAGCTTTCAGCCAAATAACTAATATTCAAGAAAGTAATAGAGAAACTAATTGTGTGTCCCATATCGTTCAGCTACAGAAAAAATGCTTTAATTTCGTTCTTGAAATCTAAATGCAGTTCAAAACACGGTCACCATCAACTTGCTGAAAACTGGAATCTGCAAAATGTCAACCATATTGGAGTGACTGACTGGTTTAACAAATCACAGATATCTGTTTTGTTAAATGATGAAGGCTTGACGCATATATCCTGAGTAGTATGTAAACCATGAATTCTTAATCATTGACCTTTTACCACGCGCAACACCAGGGCCCTTTGCGCACTCATCCGAACATGACAGTATTCAGCCGCGGTGAACGCGCTTATTTTAAGCTCTTTCATATGTTTTAATGCCTTTAGAATTTGTTATGGCCTTGACGTAAGACATGCCCACTTAGCAACAATAATATTAAATCTCTCCAAAAACCCGAACGGTCCTCAAAACTAAGGCAGACCTCAACCATAATGATAAAAGTAGTTTGACGTGAGTGTAAACAATTGTGAACGAGTTAGATCGATATTGTTAATCTAGTTTTATGAATACTATGATTTATCCTTCTAATTTGGTGCTAATGTTATTATATGCATTAGATCTTTGGGGCCGTATGAACCTATATATTTCAAGATCCTGCTAGTGTTCGTATGCACAGTGGCAATCAAAGTGTGGCTGAGATACATTATACTCT
Organism: Hanleya hanleyi; assembly: GCA_036873755.1. Taxonomy (NCBI): domain Eukaryota; kingdom Metazoa; phylum Mollusca; class Polyplacophora; order Lepidopleurida; family Hanleyidae; genus Hanleya; species Hanleya hanleyi. The sequence goes on along the minus strand of JAVTVY010053281.1, from coordinate 1,184 downwards.
AGATAACCACTTTACAACGTAAATCATATGAATTAAGAATACTGATCAGCGATATGGAGTTGATATTTTTGGAGCATTATAATGTCTTGCTGACATTATTGAAAACTGGTCATCGCTTCTCTCGTGCAGGAAATTAGCCTAGTTTCATGTATACTACGATTTATCCTTTTAATTTGGTGCTAATGTTATTACATGGGTTAGGTCTTTGGATTATGAACGCGGAAATTCTTCAATGTACTACGACTGGATATTGAATGACGGACTAGACGCTTGTCTTTTGGATTAAGGACGCGGAAATTCTTTAATGGACGACGGCTGAATATTGAATGACTGACTAGACGCTGGTATTTACGATTTCGGGAGATATTTTGACTAAACAGTATAATTTCAGCTGTATTTCGTTGCACTCGCAGTGTTCAAGGATCAACATTATTTCGTTTGTATGAAAAGCCGCTGACTCAGCCTGATTCAGAGGATTGCAGATCATATTCACTGGAATGCACAAAATTTGTCAAAATCTCCATTTTTTGCCACAAATCTTGTCCACTATAATTATATCAGTCATTGCTGTTTACAATAAAATTATATAACCAAAATATTTTTGGTGTTACCCTTTCAATGTATTAATCACTGTCGGTGAGGTGCCTAAAGAGAGAAATATCTTTCTCAAACCTTTCGAAAATATGTGAATATGGGTGACTAGATCAATTTCTGTCGTTCTCCGCCACCTTTTTAATGTTCCGTTTAATAACTAGAATAAGCAGAAAGTTTCGAACTGTGAAACATACATGTTCAACCGCCCAAAACAGATGTTTGATTGTAATGAAGCGACTTATTTCAGGCGCCCTTTTCATCAATTCTACTTCAGTTTTTTACCCAACTGACATTTGTAAGAATTCTCTTGGTTTTAGACGAAAAACCGATTCAAAGCATTACACATGTCACGGTACATTTTGCTTGAGCAGTGTCCATCGTGCCACGCCGGAATTCCCAAGTAAATACACACACCCATACGCTGAAATAACACTTATGTAAAAACAAATTAACAGAATCTTGCATATGAACAAATGTATGTTTGGATATCACAAAGACTCCTCTAGATGAAGTCGAAGGATCACTCACTCGTGCTTGACTTTTCGTGAATTATCCTTCCGTCTTAGCCTCTATTTATTGTTATTCTCATT
>JAVTVY010053280.1:0-25318 GCA_036873755.1 Hanleya hanleyi | reverse complement strand
GAAGAAAATATGTACTTTTATATGGGTTTTCTGCATGGTTTGGCAACTCGGAAAGACGGAAGGGCTATACCGAGGGTCTATTTCCAGCAACGAGGGGTCTACTGTGGACTGCACCCTATATGCAATACCCTATATACAGCAAATATATACTATAACGTATGATAGGCTCTGCTGAATTGTAATCAGCCATTTGCCTTATCTTTTTGACTCAAATTGTTCACTTTTATACCATTTTAATGTGCGCATTCAAATCTTTCGAATATCGGACAGAATATTTAGAAATTTTCAGGTGTAACATAGAACGACGACGCCGATAAAATATGTTGCCCCGCAGGACTACACTGATTTACCTCCCCTTGGACAGGGCGACTATGGCATCTAGTATGCATTATCTTGGACACTAACACCAAATTAATTACTCAGCAGCATATTTCCCAAAGTAAAACTCGTCGACAATGTTAAATGTGGTGAATAGGTAACAATTATATGCATTTTAGCAATTATTTTTTAAGATTCTGAGAGAATTTTCGATCTTTACCAGACGAAGGAAAGTAAAAATTTAACATCAGTTTGACCATAATTCCAGTTAATTTTACATATTCATTGCCTATCTGATGTGGTTTAGAAGCTAGAAAGTGAGATTATAATTCAGACAATTGCTGCGAACCCATTGCCATGGTTATTACTATAACATTTGAGGTATTATCTCAAAATGTCGATTTCAGATGGAAAAACCCACCAAAACAAAGATGGGGTAGGGGGAAAGGGAAGGGCCGGATATCCAACCAAAAGGCCCTTATCTGGCAAGTGTAATATACTAGTGTACTCGTATACTCTCGCAGACTATTATGCGCCAGCAACACTTTTTCCATAAAATACACCATAACCATATAGGAAGTAGTCCATAGTTTCGGATTATTGGTCCCCCTAAAAAATATTTATACATCAGAGCGCCCGGGTCTGACCACATGATAATTATCCTTCTCTTTTTGATAACCAGTATTTATAGTACCAAGCTTTTAGGTACTACCATTCCTTCAAAATGACATATGCGGAGGGGTGGTTCGATTGAGCTATATGGCGAATCGGGTCGCGAAGTCAACCTTCGTCAGCCTCAGTTTCGTACGTTTTTCAGGTGTTTAAAAATAGTTATGTTGCATATGGGGTATGTGACAAAAATCGGCGTGGTCGACCCCATATTTTGAATAGCTTTTTTATCTTGCCTCCCGACGGGGAACACTGAGGAGAAATCTTGTGGCAATCGATTGTCAAGATTTCTCCAGGAAGTGAACGAAATATGGCGTATTTTGGGTCATTTTAATAGATTTTCCAGAAAATTTGGAGTACGTTCCGAGGGAAGAAAATTTATCTCGGGTTAAATTCGCATAACTGGCTTATATGTTAACTTAATGGTATGAGCATTCCCATGAAGAAAATATGTACTTTTATATGGGTTTTCTGCATGGTTTGGCAACTCGGAAAGACGGAAGGGCTATACCGAGGGTATATTTCCAGCAACGAGGGGTCTACTGTGGACTGCACCCTATAGGCCTATGGGCCTACCCAGGCCTCGGTGACTTTTTCCAAAAATTTCACCGTTTCGCCCCGGGACCCTTCCCATCGTGTTCTAAATGACGAGACATGAAAAACAAATCCAAACAACCATACCGCAAATGTATAGAAGTAGGTTTCCCAGTGGGATAAACATCGCTCCTATACCCCCAGTATGGGACTATATGGCCTATACCTCACTCGACCCCATTGGACCATTAGGGACTCCCCTAGCTCCAAAACGTCTATTTCCATACCCTTTGGCCACCGCGCATGCGCAGAATGCCGATATTTCAACCCCACACCCAGCCCATCAGATGCCCCTTCACGAATGCTTCACTTTGATACCTCACTCGACCCCATTGGACCATTAGGGACTCTCCTAGATCTCAACACGTCTATTTCCATACCCTTTGGCCACCGCGCATGCGTAGAATGCCGATATTTCAACCCCATACCCAGCCCGTCAGATGCCCCTTCACGAATGCTTCACATTGATACCTCATACAACTCCATTGGACCATTAGGGGCTCCCCTAGATCCCAAAACGTCTATTTCCATACCCTTGGGCCACCGCGCATGCGCAGAATGCCGATATTTCAACCCCACACCCAGCCCATTAGATGCCCCCTCACATAGGCTTCACTTTGATACCTCTCTCGACCCCATCGGACCATTTTATCTAGGGACTACTTTTTCTCCGCGGAAGCTTTTTCCCGCGACCGCATCACCGCCAGGACCGCATCACCGCGGAGGAATACATTCCCTGTAACAATTGGAACTCTCCTGTGTTGGAGGTAGCTTTTTGGTGATTCTGCCGGAACTATACTGCACTTGACCTCTGTGACCTCCCCGTGACCTCCCCACCTCCACGTGACCTCCACAAATGACCTCTACATCCGGGTGAAAGGGGGCTCAATTTGCATTAACGCTACTACTCATGCTACAGGAAACTTAACGGTGGATGATAGTGAATTCATCATGTCCGAGCTAACATGAAGATATTTGGCCTGCACGTGGATGTATGGGAACTCTCTTCACCTCGTGTTTGTTATAGGGCTTTATCAGGGCGTTCGTGGAATTTGGCGCCAATTGAGCCATTTCCGGAACTTTTCATTTAGTTCTATGGGGTCGAACATAATTTTGACTGAAGATCATTTCCACTGTCTGATGCAATGGATAAATCAGTCTGGATTCAGTCTGAACATAATTCGCCTGCTGCTTTGCGTTTTCCCGGCCGGTAATGTTTGTGTACTTTTACATTTTTTATTGTCATAATTAATGATGCGGGGGGTCGAGTCACATGTTTGCTATATTTGATATTGGGCCTGTTGCATGCCATTTTCTCGGGAGGTTCTGCTGTACATTTTGGTTCAGTTATGAAAAATGACTTTCCAAGATGACGGAAACTTGACCTCCTATGTGAACTTTTCGACCCGATCGGGCGTTTTGTTATGCTCCTTGAACATCGAAACAAATTTTCCATGTGCTGCCTTCTCCTGTGAACACAATTCCTCAGAGATTTGCTGAATTCTTTTGAAATTTGCCACACACTACCGGTATTGAAAAAAATCGGTCATTTTAACAAAACAAGATGGTAAGGTAGACCAGAGGGAATCTTGGAAAATGATTAGTAAAATTGGGGTCGGTAATGAAAGAAATAAAACCATCTCTATGTATGTACGAAGGAGTCCTTTTAAAGCGTCAAATTGAATTTAGCCAGTTGATGTATACTTCAGAAGAAGTGAGTGATTGTCTTCTAATTGAAGCCGAAAGTCCACCGACTTGCGATCAAAATATATTATCTTACCCTATTATAAGATTATAAGTTGTGGATGCATTGTACAGAGCTTAGAAAGATAAAGATGAAGGTATAGATTGGATCCCAGTAGAAGTTTTAATGAGTGACCATGCCATAGATTATTTATTTAATTTTTTTAGTGTGTGTTTTAAATCCGGTAAAACACAGAGAGTGGTGTAGTCAATCCCATCCCCAAGTCCTCCATGCTGGAGATAGCTGACCCCATCTGTTTACAGAGGTATCACTCTGTTACCTGCCACATATAAACTAAATAGCAGCATTTTGGATAACAGACTGTCTAGGTGGACATCAGATAAATAATAGAATTGTGAATGAACAAAATGGATTCAGAAAACACCAAAAACACGGATCATATGAGCTTCACATGCAATATTATGAGGAGTAGGAAATTACGTACGTTGTCTACTTTTGCTGCGTTTGTAGATTTTAAAAAGGAATACGATACAGTTTACACAGATTCTCTGTGGCATCCAAGAACTTGGATTCTCCTAATATCTTCCCTTTTGAGCCGTTTATTTATTTTTTTTAATTTATTTTTTATTTATTTATTTATTTGTTTCATTTAACTGTCACATGACATAGATAATCAGTTTCCATGAGATGACTTGATAGGGCTATTACATCATTGCTCTTGGAAATTTGTATCTAATACCGCTCAAGCCGGTGCTAGAGGCCGTTGTTTCATGTCATTCAAAACGTTCACATGGACATCTACAATAAAAGCGTGGCTGAGATAAAAATCAACACAGTGATCTGTTTTGTTCGTGAGATATTCTTGGATATCCAGTCAACATATTGGCCTGTGGGGTCAAATAACTTGTTGTCAGTACTCCGGCATCTTTTCCACCACCGTAATATGCTGCGTTAAATCGTTATCTGTAAATGGTGAGATTGTGCGGGTGGTCTTTTCGTCCTCGAGGCTTTCCCTCTGTACAAATTCGTGTGATTGTATTTTGTGGCTGTGGTTAACGTGACAGAGAAGCGCTTGGTCGACGTCGGGTCTCAGACGTGTTGTGAATAAGAACTTGCATTCTACTAATATTTTCTCCGTTTGGCTCGTTTTTTTTTACAGCTAAGGGTGTTATAATTCATCTCTTTCCATCAGATGACTTGATAGGGCTATTACATCATTGCTCTTGGGGGCCGTGTGGTCATGTTTTTTTAAGACGTTCACATGAGCATCTACTTGGCTGATTTACAATCAATCACAGTTCTTTTGTTCTTGTGATGTTTTCATAATCAGAATATTGGGCTGTGGGGTCATACGGCATCTTTTTCCACCACCGTAATATGTTACGTTTAATACACGGAGTAATGTACAATTGCGTGTAAAACACTGAGTTGGTGATTTACAATGTATGTTAGATTGTTTATAACTAGATATGGGTTAACCATGACAAATCCAACGTTGAACATTTTCGGAATAAGGAGGCTAAACCCTGCAAAGATTTTTATATGTGACAGAAATTAAACTGACCTATGTTTATGTATAGTATGTTTTTGTCCCCCGCCGCAACGCGGCCGGGGACTTTAAAATGGTTCTTGCTTCTTTGTGTCCGTGGATGTCCGTGGATGTCCGTCCATGTCTGTTCGAAGCGATAACTTCCTAACGCTTTGTTGGATTCTTTCGAAATTCGGAATATGCATTTCTTGCGGCAAGACGCCAGTCCGTATTGCATTTCAGCAACATCTGCCTGAAGGTGGCGCCACTAGTTCTTGCTTCTTTGCGTATGTGGATGTCCGTGTACGTCCGTGCATGTCTGTTCGAAGCGATAACTTTCTAACGCTTAGTTGGATTCTTCCGAAATTCGGCATACGCATTCCTTGCGACAAGACACCAGTCCGTATTGCATTTCAGCAACATCTGCTTGAAGGTGGCGCCACTAGTTCTTGCTTCTTCGTATCCGTGAATGTCCGTGTACGTCTGTTCGAAGTGATAACTTCCTAACGCTTTGTTGGATTCTTCCGAAATTCGGAATATGCATACCTTGCGACAAGATGCCAGTCTGTATTACATCTCAGCAACATCTGCCTGAAGGTGGCGCCACTGGTTCTTACTTCTTTGTGTCCGTGGATGTTCGTGTACGTCCGTGCATGTCTGTTCGAAGCGATAACTTCCTAACGCTTGTTGGATTCTTCCGAAATTCAGCATTCGCATTCCTTGCGACAAGAGGCCAGTCCGTATTGCATTTCAGCAACATCGGCCTGAAGGTGGCGCCACTGGGTCAAAATAGATTTTTTTCCGTGTACATCTGTTCGAAGCGATAACTTCTAATGCTGTGTTGGATTATTCCGAAATTCGGAATACGCATTCCTTGCAACAGGACGCCAGTCCGTATTGCATTTCAGCAACATCTGCCTGAAGGTGGCACCACTGAGTTTCTCTTCTTCTTGTCCGTTCCAGTCAAAATGGGCCTTCAATTTTGCTATATGAAATCATTCTATTCCACATCATATGATTTACCCTAAAGCTTTTGCATGAACCATATTTTATTTCAGAAGTATAATGTGAAATAACTGGCGGGGAAATCCCCGCAGTACTGAATCCCTGATTTTTGAATTTCGTGTCATCTTAAACGAAGGACAACATTTCCTTCAATTTTGCTAACAAATAATTGTATTGAACATCATATGATTTACCCTGAAGCTTCTGCACGAATCATTTGTGTCCACACATGTATATTACTATATTAATTACAACTGTGTTCCTAATGTTTGGGTGCACACTGTGCATATGATCAATTTCCTGAATTGAACTGAATTCAACCTTGCCGGTCTTCAGACTGACAGATGATGGCATGCAGTTGTCAGTGCAGTTGTTCATGTACAGGGAGCTTTCTATGAATGAGTTGCAACCCCAAAAGGCTTAAAATTTATCAGGCACAGACCCATGTTTTTACCCCTCGGCCAATTTTGGCCATGGGGTATTGTCATCATCTTGTACGTCCGTCTGTCCGTACGTCCGTTCGTGAGCGAGATAGCCGGAAAACTGTTCCGCTGATGAATTCCAAATTTGGTATGCTTATTTACCTAGTCAAGGACCAGAAGCCTATAGAATTGGGACCTGATTGGGTGGGAACCTTAGCAGCCATCTTTAATTTCATGCAAAATGGATAATGATCCATATCTCGGAAACCATTCAACTGTTCAATACGAAATTTGATATACATCATCGATACATCAAGCAACTTTCAACGAATTACCAAACAGGCTTTTCTGATTAGCTGGGAACCCTGGAGGCCATCTTTAAATTAATTCATGCGAAATCGATAATGATAGCCTACATATCTCGGTTATCATTCAATTGTTTTATATGAAGGTTGGTATATATCATCGATACATCCAGATACTTTGAATCGGGACCTGATTGACTGAAAACCTTGGTGGCCATCTTTAATTTAGGCAAAATCATTAATGATCTCTATATCTGATTCCGTTGGAGTGCTCAGTGTAAAATTTGGTATACATCATTGATGCATCAAGAGACTTACGATGAATGACAGATCTGGTTTCTCTGATTGGGCGGAAATCTTGGCGGCCATCTTTAATTTATTCAAAATCTTTAATGATGTTTATCTCTGATACCATTCAAATGTTCTATACGAAACTTGATTTACAGCATCGATGTATGAAGAGACTTGCATTAATGAATAACCACATTAGTTCCTCTGAGTGACGGGAAGGATGGGCAACCATCTTTAATTTATGTAAAATCATTAATGATCTCTATCTCTGACACTGTTCAAATGCTCAATGTAAAATTTGGTATACATTATCGATGCATCATCTCGGTTACTTCTACACGATGTGCCTAGGATAAAGTACTATACTATACACAATTTTTTGTAATTCAGCATCGCAGAAAACCATCGATTGCGTTTTCATGGTTAACTAAAAATACACTTCAATGCAGAGTGATTTTGATAGACGCCAGAAATCGCTCAGAACGCTTCTTCGGCGATCTAGACCCCAGGAGCATCTGGGGCCTGGGCGGCCCCTGGATCCTCACCTAAAGTGCAATGATAGTGGCCGTACCACTTTGAATTTGCTTCCGACGCCCCCTGTATTAACAGACAGTGTCAACGTACTGTTCCAGCTGTCTCCCGTTCAGTGATTGGTCATTCGACCCCGCCATTTTAAACTAATACGAGCATTTTCATTGGATCACTATTAGATAAGACCCACCCCAATCTTCATACACAACCACGCGACTGTCTCAGTTGACTGATGACATAGCGCGGCCTCGTTTTTGATTTCAAAATCTGCCGTCTAACTGGGAAAATGCTGTTGTTGCTGCATCAGCCGATCATTGGCCCCCTGTAGAAGATACTATAGGCTAATACATGTAGGCTACCATGCCATGAGATGATGCTTGGGATTGCATTTCGCTCACTTGCACCTACAGGTGGCGACAACTGGTGGCAAATTTAAAATTTGGTTTCCGGGCAACAGGTTGATGCCTTCAGCTTCTCGTCAAATTTGGTTTGCAGATAATGCCTTGAGATGTCACTTGGGGATGCTTCTCGGTGCTTCACTGCATGGAAACTATATCACAGAAGCAATCAACTTTCAGTCAATCGTTCTGAGTTGATCTTAAAACTTGGGAAGGCAGAAAGACCCTTCCACATCCAACGCCTATGAAGCAGCAGTTGCCTCCCTCATGTATATCCCCTGAGACCAACAATGCTAAAAAATATTGCTGCCATTTCGGCGGGGGACCTAGCATCCTCTGGCTGCTTGTTTTGTTTGAATTTGGTGCTAATGCCATTATATGAATTAGGTCTTTGAATTGCTGGTGCAGAAAATCTGTAATGGACGACGACTGGATATGGAATGACGGACTAGACGCTTGTTTTGGAAAATAAATGTTCTTGACCGATTGATTTACCTGGGAAACACACAAGATCATCAGAGTGCCATAAATGTCAATGAGCATATACCTATTGACCAGACACCCACGATCATTGGACAACGTATTGACACGGGCCACGTTTGTTTCTGGAGACTTAATCACTCACTCTGCTACAACAAATGCTAGTTCTCACTGCAATCACTTCTTGTAAATTAATATAAACTATACTTTCCCTTGTTTTGAAACGATATTCTAATTGAACTTGCTGTTTGTCGTGTGGTGAAACACATTGATAAACAGTATTCCAAGCGTCGGGGTAAATATATTCAAAACGTTTGCTCAGAGACTGGTTTCATCGCATGCATATCAAAATGAAATTAACATTCAAATAAAGACTAACTTGGCACAAAGTTACAACAAGAAGGTAAACACACGCACTGTATTTTAATGATCCCTCTCGCCCTCCCACATGGACCCACTGTATCCTCCCATAATAAAGTTAAAAATTTATTTCTGTCGACGTAATATATAGTAATCGAGTCTAAGACTTTCTGTTAGGATTTCATAAGTTGTCGCTGATTTCACGTTATTATTTCATGTATCAATGTATTTTTGTCCCCCGCCGCAACGCGGACGTGGGACTTTAAAATGGTTCTTGCTTCTATGTATCCGTGGATGTCCGTGCGTGTCCGTGGATGTCCGTGCATGTCTGTTCGAATGATTACTTCCTAACGCTTTGTTGGATTCTCCCGAAATTCGGCATACGCATTCCTTGCAACAAGACGCCAGTCGGTATCGCATTTCAGCAACATCTGCCTGAAGGTGGCGCCACTGGGTCAAAATGGATCTTGCTTCTTTGTGTCCGTGGATGTCAGTTACAAGCGATAACTTACAAACGCTTTTTTGGATTCTTCCGAAATTCGGCATACGCATTCCATGTGAGAAGACGCGGTTGCGTACTGGATTTCTGTAACATTTGCCTGAAGGTGGCGCCACTGAGTTTCGCTTCTTCGTGTCCGTTCCAGTTAAAATGGGTCTTGCTCTCTTTGTGTCTGTGGATGTCTGTTCGAATTCTTCACAAGCGATAACTTCCAAAAGCTTTGTCGGATTCCTTCGAAATTTAGCATATACACTCATTGTGACCAGACATGGGTTGGTATTGCGTTTCAGCAAGATCCACCTGAAGGTGGTGCCACTGGGTGTTGTTCCAGTCTTCGGCAAGGCTTTGGTGTAAGACCTCCCATTGAAAAGGTGATATCCCGGACAAAAGACTGACAATACAACTTGCAGCAGATCCTTTGTCAATTATATTTCGTGAGTCTTACACCAAATCGTTGCCCAATCTTCTTCTGTGCATGTCTGTGGTTTCCATTCAAATTCTTCACAAGCGATAACTTCCAAATGCTTTGTCTAATAATTAGGCATCCTTAAATGCGTTTGTGATTATTTCTTCTTTCTTTCGCGTCTCGCAGTTAGTTTTGAATTTCATGTCGCTTTAAATGAAGGACACCATTTTCTTAAATTTGCTGTCCAGTCCTTCTATTCCGCATCATATGATTTACACTAAAGCTTTTGCAGGAACCATATTTTATTTCAGAAGTATAATATGATATAACTGGCGGGGATTCCCCCGCAGAACCGTAGTAATGGACAAGTGTAGCATACTGCCGAAAAATGTCTTCATTGCGATGGAATGAACATTCGGAATCCTTTCTTATTCTAAAAGTAATATGCTAATGTCGAAAGTTCACCCTGTTGTAAAAACCGTAATAACTGGCGGGGATTTCCCCGCAGTACCGAACCCCTGGTTTTTTAATTTCGTGTCATCTTAAATGAAGGACAACATTTCCTTCAATTTTCCTTCAATCAAATAATTGTATCTCACATCATATGATTTACCCTAAAGCTTCTGCAGGAACCATTTGTGTCCACACGTGTAACTTACTATATTAATTACAAGTGAATTCCTAAAGTTTGGGTGCACACTGTGCATATGATCAATTTCCTGAATTGAATTGAATTCCACCTTGTGGTTTTTCGGACTAACAGATGATGGCATGCAGTTGTCAGTGTGGTTGTTTCATGTACAGGGAGCTTTCTATCGATTTCATGTCAGCACACCTACCACTACCCTCAAAGAGAGCATGTCCCCATCCTCAGGGCGCCGAGCCGCACCCTCTATGATCCTAAACTAGCCCTCGCCCGACCCTCCTATATTGTGTTTGAGCATATATATCTCCAATATATCACACTTGTGAATACAAATCTAAATTTGGTTTCCGGGCAATAACCCCTTTTCAGATTCTTCCCAAAGTTTGTATGCTGATACATCATGTCATGAGATGATCCGTGGGATTGCGTGTCGCCTACTTGCACCTACCGGTGGCGACACCTGGTGGCAAATTTAAAATTTGATTTCCAGACAACGAATAGGTTGAGGATGCATCCAGCTTCTCGTCAAATTTGGTTTGCAGATAATATGCCTTGAGATGTCACTTGGGGTCGCTTCTCGGTTACATAATTTCCATACTTCACTGCATGGAAACTATATTACAGAAGCAAAAAAAAAACGTTCAGTCAACCGTTCTGAGTTGATTTTAAAACTTGGGAAGGCAGAAAGACCCTTCCGCATCCAACGCCTATGAAGTAGCAGTAATGCTGCCTCCCTCATGTATATCCCCCGAGACCAACAATGCTAAAAAATATTGCTGCCATTTCGGCGGGGGACTTAGCATCCTCTGGCTGCTTATTGCTCAAAGTCCGCTTTTACGAACTGAAGACAAACACATGAACATTGTTTGAACGTAGTGTTGATACCAATGTCAAGTATACAATCGATCTGAAACTGCTCATATTCTCGAAAGTGAAGGTCTAATATTCATACGTGTTCTCGGTGGCTTGTTTAGGAATACTAGAAGGACTGCCACGGAACTGGTGGCAACGATTTAGTGTAAGACTCACGAAATATAATTGACAAAGGATCTGTTGCAAGTTGTATTGTCAGTCTTTTGTCCAGGATATTACCTTTTCAATGGAAAGTCTTACACCAAAGCATTGCCGAACTGGTACCCCAGATCGCGGAGCACAGGGTTGCATTTGTAAAGTTTACTGAAAGTTGCCGATAATTTTGGACTTGGCGACAACCAGTCCTGACGCACGGCTAGCTAGCTGACTGCGCAACAGCATTGACCATCACAGTCTTATTAAAATAAGACCTATCATGCCGCTCCGCTCAATAGGTCTGAAGGAAAGGCTATGGAGGTAATGTTCAGCGACCTCTGGCAATCGACCAATCTAATCATGAGTTAAATGCAGGGGAAACCGACTCGAGAATTCTCCGAAGGTCACAAACCACCATTGATTTTTTTTTTACTTAAGAATATAATCAAGACTTGACTTTCGGTGAGATATGATTGGTCATTATACCCGTTTTGTGGCAGCTGTAGCTCGAAAAGATGGTGGCGAATGTGTGCTGATTTTTTTATTTATGTTTGAGCAGATAAATCAGGCTACCTGGCCTGGTGGGTCATTTATGGCGGCGAATATAACGGAATATATTTTTTGTCAATATTTGCGCAGCCGATTTACTACATATTAAGTTAGGGTGCTTCTTAGTGGTTTGTGGCCCGAAGTCTCTGCTCCCGCATCTTCATTTTATCCAGCCAATTCCTACGTTCCCACTTCGAAGTGAGAACGTAGAAATTCGCTTAATAAATTGAAGATACTGATCCCGAAGTCAAGAGACCGAATGAAGTACACAAAAAAATAGTCTTTGTAATAGTGCTAAACTACCCGACGTATATGACATCCACTGAGTGATATAATTGTTAGGCTGTAGGACTCTGTTAAATCCAGCTGCCTCCCCTTCAGTGATTGGTCATTCGACCCCGCCATTTTAAACTAAGACGAGCATTCTCATTGGATCACTATTTATAGGAGCCACCCCAATCTTTTTACACAACCACGTGAATGTCCCAGTTGACCGATGACATAGCGCGGCCTCGTTTTCGATTTCAAAATCTGCCGTCTAACTGGGAAAATGTTGTTGTTGCTGTATCAGCCAAGCTATCGAAAGGCTATGCTTCGTACAGAAAATCTTTCCGTTCAATGGTGAATCAGCGAAAAAAGTTTGCCTGGCACTACGCACAATGGGTGCCCTCTGCTGTTAGACAATTTCATTGGTGGGGAAGGATCGAAAATACAAAAATTGTAATACTCTGTTCCTTGTAGTTCAACGTGATAATACGGGAAAATTCAACTACCGTACTGTAAAGTAGAGATTCATCCCAGGAGCCGCGGAGCACATTGAAAGTGGGGGTGGTGCTGTCTAAGATAGGACTTAAAACATTGCCTGCATCCAGAAAGGGTATAGACCCTATAACATGGGAAACAATATGCATGAGTTTATTCCCTTGAGTATAACCTTCACTAAGTACAACATTTCCGCTGTTCATCATATGTACATTTTGTTTACCGTATCAGGACCTGCAATAGTCTTCAAACTATATTCAATCACTTCATCCATGAGAGATGGTAATCCAGTTCCGATAATTTGGGGAAAGGCGAGGGGATTTAATTTCTTCCAATAAATGAAAATTGTAAAACCAGATAGAAATCATGCCTGTCCTGCAATAATCGGGTTTGTGTGAAGCTCTGACGTGTCCACCTAAAGAATTCGATTTGACATACACGCACTTGTAAATATCAGATCATAACTGTAATTATTCTGAGAGAATTAGATTTAATATCGCGTTCATCAATATTTCAGCTATATAACGAGAAACAATATCAAATTCTAGCGAGGATCATTACCCACCTATCAAAAACCTAACAATGAAACGTATCTAAAAAAATTAAATTACAAATAAGTCGTTGTCAAGCAATCTCCTAAGAGGATATCATATGAATGCTTATTGGGTCTACTGAATGTAGCCACCATTTGCCAAGGGGGCTGCAAACTCGATCTCAAAGTCTCAAATGACTTATTCGTGTTTGGTACACTCGGGCACTTTATAAACACTTCTAAGAAAATCTCTTTCTACCATAACACCATCATCATTGAAGCTGAAGAGTCCGCGCAGCATATTTAGGCCGATCCACTAAAAGGACCGGGTCTCTAACATCCATTTCCTCTCCCCAAGAACACAAAGTCTCCTAGCCTCGGGAGGGTCTAGAGGGTCCAATCCAGACGCCACCGTGAAATGTTCAACAGATTCACGTAACTCACCTCTCTCACTTTCCTCCACAACTTTGATATAATAGCTTCGCGCATGACTTGAACAATCTTCACCCCTTGTACAGCTTCTACAGTCTGCACCTTTTCACGCTGCTGAATGCTCCTTCTCTCCAGCCTGCGCACCTGCATTAACTTTCCGGCTTCAACAATCTGCACCGTCTCACCTCCAAAACTTCAAACCGATCTTTTCGTAACATAAGCATAGGATATTGGACTTTCTTTCCAGAGTTACATTTAGCTCGCCTTTGCGCAATATCATCACGATCAGTCTCCTTCTGCTCTACACGATTTGTCACACACCACAGCAGGTTCATGCCAAAGCTGACATCTCTGACAGAATACGGCTTTGCAAAGACGACGCGGATGCCTAAAAGAATGGCACCGACAACATTCCAATGCACGACCGGAAAAACAATCAGCACTTTGAACTTGTCGATGTTTGCCTGATACGGCAAATCGTCCCGCTGATCCGTATCTGCCAACAAAATCGGTTTTTGAATGTCTTCCTTAAACTCCAATAGCGGCGATCTCACCCGCACGATCATCAGTACTTTACCAAGCCCAATGGAAAACTCCACAACATCTTCATCGCCAACGAAAAGAGTTATCCACTGAAGCTACATTGTAATTTGGCGAGCAGCGAACGGAGACAATTCCATCGTAAACTCGTCCATGACCAAAACATCACATCGTAAAACTCGTTATGTACGGGGATAACAGTTTTGCAATAGAAAGACGCGAACAATTGTCCCAAACCCTGATGACGTATTATATCTCTCTCAGTCACGCGATGAATTGTGTATCCATTCATTTGCATTACACGTGGACACTTATCCAGCAATCAAACATCGCTTATGTAACACGATACCATTTAAATCGCCATTGTCAACGCAATGTACATGTGCCGTAAGGCGTGAAGTCCTATATGTAACCGATACACCAAATTAAAGCTTGCTCTTCCGACTGTGCCAGTCCAGGGACCTCGCGCTGGCAGTCAAGTTGATGTCATGTTACATGAGGAAAGTGACAGGCTAACTGTATGAAAATGCGCACCAGCCATTTAATTGTCATGGACGATGGGAGCCTGCATTGCATCAAGGGATAGAAGTGGGATTTTATTGTCATGGATGTAGGGGGCCTACGTCATCAGGTTTCAAGACAATTCACGGATATTAGACGTCTGTCCCAACGCCCCCACCTCTTTCGCTCCGATTTGCTGCACAGCCCACAAAGCAAAGTAACAATGGTCTGTTGTATCTAGCTCGCTGATCGAAAAGGACCTCTGACTGACAGCGTCACTTTTCTTGGTAACGAGCCATGCTTAATCGGTATAAATGACGACACGAAAGAGTACGGGTAAAAACACAGGTAACTCAACACACATAAATCGAACGACCAAGATGCAACAGAATGCCAAGATATGATAAATAATAATGAGCACGAATCAGGTAAACGAAAAAGAATCACGCGGCACTGAACTCAGAATGTCAGCAAAACTGAACAAACACTTTTAACACTCACAGCACGTTAAATCTACAGAATACAAGAAGAGAATCTCGCACACAGTTTAAAGACACGTTCACAAAATCACAGTACAAAAATCCAAACGAAACAACACAAATCCACGAATACACAGAAACAAAAATGAGTTGATCAAAAGCACGCACGAACAGATCTACACTCCTAACGTGGACCTCGAGAATTACAAAGTTATTTCAAGCGTGATATAAACATTATCAATATCATGGCATAATGAAGATCAATTTGTTATATACGCTGAAGAAAAGAAAATTTAGGCGAATAGAACTGTAACGAATATTGGTATCCCCTAAACGTTAAATCAGGACTAAACACAAGCCCGAACCGAAGCGCAAGTCTGGAACGAAGTGTGCACGCTAACCCGGAAATGAACGGAAATAGGGGTCTACATGAAGCCACAACGCTCAGCATAAAATACGGATATACAACGGGTATATAACTGAATGAACTTACCGTCCAGTATTTGTGTCCATTCTTGGTCTGTGATATCAACGGAGATTACTGCATGATGTTCCCGTTTACAGAGAAACTGTGTAAACAATATACGGCGATATGATCAGCAGTAACGAAAGTGGAACTAGAAGTCGGGAATTCCCCAAAGTCTGCTTGGTGATAACGATTGGGTTTATGGTTCCTAAATTGTACAATGATGTGAGTTGTCTTTGACTGGATAGTGCAGATGGCGCTGCGGGAAAATGTGGTTTATCATACGGGCGACACGACGTCATGTGAACGTTGGTCTGATGTGTATAAAAAACGGAGATCAGGCATGGAAATCACTTCGGATCTGAACTGCAACCAGGTAACTATACTCTTCTATTGGGCTAATAGACTGAACAGTGTATTGCATGCGGAGACGTGTAATCGGTGGACGGTGCCTGTACGAAGAAGAGGGAACATAGGAAGTTCGGTGTCTGTTGTATTAGTGAAGGGTATCGAGCAGCAGTGTGGTCGGCGAATGCTGGGATGCGTTGGGGCGACCGGTAATATTCCAAGGGGTATGGAATTGGGCTGCTGATACATGGAAGCACTATACCGAACTGTCGATACCTAGGATCCAACTGTACCTACTTGATTGGAGTTCGAAGGAAGAAGTCACTCTCACAACCCAGCTTATGTGTTAGGGGCCCTGAAGTGTTCACGGAGGAGAGGCATAACGCTGTCTGAGTGCGTTCTCACCGTGAAACGGGTGACAGAAAACTGGTACCAACCTGTGAGAGGGAAGCAGGGCAATTTGATGTGATCTGAGACGTTGAAGGAAGTCTATCGAAGGAGGTCTGTATTATCGGTCGTCGTGAGTACCTCAGTCTGGGCCGTTTACGGTGCCTATGAGCACGCCACCGAAGCAGCATCTCAAAACTGTTACAGACAGATTCACTGCCAGAGACGTTATATTAGACCATATCATCTAGCCGGATACATCCTGAGGAGAGGATCCTCGCAAGCCAAACTACGCCTGGATAGAAGTCTGCCGAGATCACGGTTATTAGACGAACCTAGGGTGGGATAATGATCACACGCAAGTGGTGACATCGTCGATACGTACCAACCAGGTGAAGACGGTCATATCCACGGTGGGAAGCCACGACGTTTTCTGGAGACGATATACCTACCTTACAGAGTAGAGAGCCGCTATATCCATAGCCTCGCTCCAACAGCCGGGAGAAGGAAGGACGTCGAGCCGCTATCCTTAGCCTCGCTCCAACGACATTCCATAGCAAGGGAGGGGCCAGCAGCCAGGCCGCCCCTACGATTACCTACCGTGTGGAAAGGGCCATCAACCAGGCCGCCCTTTACGTGGCGCGTGTATATGATAACTGTACATATTTACATCTTTACTCATGATCATCCTGTACATTTAACTGAATATTATTGTCCATTAATTGACTCTATATCAGCCTTGGTTGTCTCTACACTCTCCTACTTTCTCGATCCAGACAAGGTGACAGGTCGAAGTGAATCTCTAGTTGGCAAGGACAAGTGTCGGCAGGGACAACGGCCTGACAGCTTGTACGCTACCATATAACGAGACCTAGCTCAGCTGCGTCCCGTTCATTGACCGGCCCGGCACACGTTACAGAACTATTTATTTTTTACCTGCTCTAAAGTAGACGATTAATTAAAATGAACCGACTTTAGTAAAACACACCCCGAGTTCCATCGGTCAGTTTTGGCGTGGTTGTATTCGAGTTATGACACAATTGTGTCGCAATTGCGACATGTCATGTCGTAATTGTTCCATTACCAGGCGACTCTGCATGCAGATTCGACGCAATTACGACAATTGTATCATTAGTGGCTGCTATTGCACGTTTTTAATATATCGAAGATTTAGTCATACATCATGTGTGATATATTTTTGCATCAAATAATTACTGGTTCCCAGTTGTGACAATAAGCGTCAACATACTCGAAGCCATTCGTTTTTAAGTGAAAGAGTAGCGTGCTATGTGACATTAGCTGGCGACCTGACAACTGTTAATGACACAATTGTCGCAATTGTGTTCGTGTTTATTGATATTCAGACAGCGGAGACTACCGTTTGCCACAACTATTCTCCTAAAATTTGCGCCAAGAATACAATCTCCCTGGAGACTGGAGCTTCACTGTAACTCGACGAGCAGCAATCGGGGACATTTCCGCTTTAATTTTCTTCAGCTGTTTGTGAGATTATACAAATCACAATCGAAGAGACGAGGCTCCCCACGAGTGTACTGGATAATTAATCCACAGAAATATCCATATCCGGAGAGCGCCGGTGATTTGTTGACTGATTGGCTTAGCCAGTGATTGTAGGACTAGCTCGCGTTGATGAATATCGTTTTTTTTAGAACACTGATACCATTAGATGCTGAAGACGAATTGTATTGAGAGTAGAGAAGTCCCAGGTTCCACATCCATAACCTTATAGCTTCTTTATAATCGCTCATAAAATAGCTTTGATTCTGCTTTACTATCTGGGTATTTTGTATAATGTCACCTCGTTAATCCTGATTCAAAGTCCAAATGGAATTAGAGACGAGTTAATCAACATAAATCGATGACCTTATAGCTTCTTTATAATCGCTCATAAAATAGCTTTGATTCTGCTTTACTATCTGGGTATTTTTTATAATGTCACCTCGTTAATCCTGATTCAAAGTCCAAATGGAATTAGAGACGAGTTAATCCACATAAATCGATGACATGGAAGTGGAAGGGAGATGAACACACGGTCAAGAATGCCACGTGAGCTAATACAGAGCTAAACTGGTCGAGGTATAGATTATAATGATACAATTAACGTTGTTAACTGGACAAAAACTTAGAGGGAAATCCCGTGAAAAACCAAGAAGATTGTTATGTATGTGATTGCTATTTTCATTACGTGGAATTGGGGACTAATATCTCCCAATTATTCGCAGTTTCTTGTCCCTGTATGCCAATTAAATCGAATTCTGTTAGACAAGGGTATCCCAGCAGCCTTTGTGGCGCTGCCTGACAACTACCGCGTGGGCTAAAGAAAGGCATAGCGACGTATTCACTTAGCCCAGGCAGACCGCGCTTCTCGCCGTTAAATCGTATTTCCTCGACGTTTGCGGCTGGTAATCGTTTGGAATCGAAAAGATATTGTTAATAAGGTAACATTTAACAGCTGAAAGGATCAATTGTGTGGTAAAGACTCCAGGAAAGAGTAATAAACAGCTCTAAATAACCCTCAACAGTGAGCTACAGGGCGCTAACCCAGCCGTTAAAATCCTGGGGTTAACACAGCGGCAACACCGTTAATGTCGGCATATAGCACGGATAATCTGTTTTAATTTCCCCCCATAAATCTGTTAATTATCCATATTCAATGATTGACTTATTAAATGATTGACTTATTGATCATGAAATGGTAAATAACGCAGATATATACTTGTAGCAAAATTCCTTCACCGTTATGGATAGTCTGTGTTACTGTTTTTTTTCTCTTCTGCTTTTATAAAGCTGTTAATTATCCAGATTTAAAGATTGACTTAATGATCAGGAAATGGTAAATAACGCAGATATTACTTGTTTTAGCAAAATTCCTTCGGTTATATATAAACTGAGTTTTCATGACAATCTCAGACCATATTTACAACTAGCACGATGAGTACGAATATTCAGATAATCTGCCAGATGAGGCAAAGACAAGATATCAGTCAAAACTCTCGCTTGATTGACTGTTTATACAGAAAATTTACCATACGGTTATAAGCCACGGATACAGACTCCTCCATGCTGATGTTAATCATTTAATAAGTCAATCATTGAATATGGATAATTAACAGCTTTATGGGGGGAAATTAAAACAGATTATCCGTGCTATATTCCGACAATAACGGTGTTGCCGCTGTGTTAACCCCAGGATTTTAACGGCTGGGTTAGCGCCCTGTAGCTCACTGTTGAGGGTTATTTAGAGCTGTTTATTACTCTTTCCTGGAGTCTTTACCACACAATTGATCCTTTCAGCTGTTAAATGTTACCTTATTAACAATATCTTTTCGAGTCCAAACGATTACCAGCCGCAAACGTCGAGGAAATACGATTTAACGGCGAGAAGCGCGGTCTGCCTGGGCTAAGTGAATACGTCGCTATGCCTTTCTTTAGCCCACGCGGTAGTTGTCAGGCAGCGCCGCAAAGGCTGCTGGGATACCCTTGTCTAACAGAATCGTTTCTTATATTTTCGTTTATTTATTACATCCGATTCTGATGTTCGATTGTTCCATTATTAAAACTAAACTGCACGCTTAAAACTAAAGTGTTGAAACGTACTCGTAAAGTGTTGAAATAACCCTTTAAAGGTCAACCCAAACGATCTGAGGTCAAAAATATAACAAAAAATAGTCCTTTCGATTCTGAAAATAATGATATTTTTTTTATAATTTTGTGCCGTCTGGTTGGCGAGATATTGTCGTTCGAAAGGTGGAAATCGCTCTCCTGTCAATTCCAGCTGTGACGTCACGGAGGGACAGCCGTCTTGTATTAAAGCCGTATACCAGTCATAAATAGCTGCTGATTTCTGGAGATTTTCGGACTATCGGGGCATCTTTTGTTAAATATGCTGCGATGTTGTGTAGTGGGAGGTTGCAGTTTTACTACAGATGACGGTGTTAGTATTCATTTGTGGCCTAAAAACGAAAAAATCGCTGCAAATTGGACGAAATTCGTACCGAACACGAGGGTGTGGAAAGAGGGCCCGAGCCAGTACTCGTATAATTTGCTCGGCACATTTTGACAGAAAGACATCATTCGAGGACCTCTACAACGTAGCAGTTGAATTCGGGTACAAACCAAAACTAAAGAGAACAGCTATTCCAACTATCAAACCTAAGAACAATCAGAATGTGACGGCAAAGAAATCGGACAAGGAGAATCTACCACGGACATCGGCTGAACGAACCTTGCCTGCAAGCGAGGCCTCGGGCAGGGAGACGGCTGTACATGCCCTGCTCGCTCTCGCGTCCCCGATGATCGCCCAGAATGCTATCCATGGCATTTGTTGCTTGAGCACCTACAAGTTAGATTGGATGAGTCTCTATTTCATATGTACTATTTAATGATAATAAAATGATCTTTCTTAAATATATATACGTTTGATAAGTAAATGAATAAAATAAAATAAAAATATATAAAAAAATGAAAAGAAAATGAAAAAATTATTTCAAGTATTTTTTAATAGGCAGAGTTACTTCCTTTTGCTTCCCCTTTAAAATACATTATGAAACAGGGGCTGGGTCCAGTCTATACCTACAAGTGTGAGAGTGCTTGTAGATCAGACAACGACAAAGTCGTACAGTGATCGGGCAAACCGGTCACCTTTTATTGGGGTTTTTTTCTGAACACCTATTGGTTCTGAACACCAATTAGATACAGAAGTGATAATAATAATTTCATAATCCTTTGACATTTGAGATTGTGAGAATATCATTCGATTTCAATTTAATTGAAGTAATTTGTCGAAAATTGAGCAAATGTGAATGCCGATCCATCACGTCGTTTCGACACCCACTCACCACGGCTTACTTTTCGCCATGAATGTCCGAAGTTTTTTATCAAACTATATAATTCTGAAATTGGTATTTCATGGGGATTATGGGAAAACAAACAGAATTCAAATCGGACGTATATCAGTAGAGTTATCAACAGTTTACTGTCCATTCTGTCGAATCCCGGAGTTTATCCCTTCGTCTCGGCCAGTAACAACAACAACAATACAAACGTGCTCGTTCTTTACATCACAGAATCGTTCTACATTCAATACAGTTTGAAATATATGGACATTTGGTCTTATAGATGACGATAATAAAGTTTCCAGTCAAGTTGCAAACCAATCTGTATTCAGCAAACGACCTCTCCGAATCCTGTCGTCGTCGAGTTCCACGTTGTCAGAATGGTTGTCACTGTCAGTCGGAGCCGTACGGCTCAAATTGATAGGGCTAAATTCCGTCCTTGGTCTTCAAACAACTAATATTTTGCCCGTCATCATCCTCCTCTATGTCTATTTCATCTTCTTGGCGATAAATAGTTCCTTCTAAGGAGCTGATATCGCTCGAATCGACATCTGAATCGGAGCTCTGACTGCACTCGCTTTCCATGTTATCCGCAATTTTTTCTCAGGCAATTGCCCTGCGTGACGTCATCAACCCAGCTGTGAAAGTGTGAAAAAGCCCACTTTGCTTCCATATTACGTGTGTTTCTGATCGGATTAGAATTTTTTCAATATTTTTTTCATACAAAGTGAAGTATGAACTATGATTTTTAAGGATTTTTAGACAAAAAAAAATCCGTTTGGGTTGACCTTTAAGTGCGTCCACAGAGACAACACTTGAAGAGCAGTCCCTGTGGACACACTTAAAGGGTTATTTCAACACTTTACAAGTAAGTTTCAACACTTTAGTTACGTACTATGCCAAGCTGTGACATTAGCGCTCCTACTCAATTTTCGACTGGTATGAAATCCTGTTACCATGGCCAGATCATTCTCTATAGATATTTAATTCGACTGCGTGTGTGAAGATGGTAACAAAGATATTAAATTTCGAAAGATATTAAGGTATGTTATAACACGCTAAAAATTGTTATGTTATGATACATAAATTGATAAGCACGGTTATTGCTGTTTTTCCTTTGAGGAATATTAATGTTCTGCGCTTTTCGGCACTACATACGGCTAATTCAACTTGGATGCCCATTCGTTGTAATTAGTATTTTGGATATTATTTGAAACTGATTTATACCCATTTTTGACCGCATTTGCCGCAGATGTGGCCCTAAAATGACCTTGATTCTAATAATTAACGTTTTGTTTACGACTACATCGAACACTTCACTTGATACCCATTCGTAGCAATTATTACGATGACTATTAAAGTTATAACCGATGTTTAGCCATTTTTAACAGCATTTGATCCCAATATGACCTTAATTGACCAAATATCCCCTCTGACCTTGATCCCTACCACAAAAAGAACTAATTTGGTACGGGTACCTATTTGTAACAAAACATACCATCGAAACAGTTTCCAAACGCCTTTGATGTCCTTGGCCGCTAATCTATAAGCATAGCCTAACATCTTACGCCCATTTTGAATCTATCTGTATATCACCAAGATCATATTATGATGGTCAAATTCAAAATGGCAGTCTTGTGGAGTCAACTGAGAATCCTGCTTTTACATGTTGCTCGTATAGATCAAGGCATTATTGTTAGTTGCAAACTGAATGGTCTCGCATCATAGTCAAATAACTTGTGCTCATTTTGAATCAATTTGCTTAGTCTTCAGATTAAAAATGATGGTAAATTCAAAAGCGACGGTAAGAAGGCATCCTGAAATTCGTTATTCGTTTCCTGTTACTCGTATAATGTATGGTATTATTCTCAGTCAAGGTACAAATTTGTTTTTATTTGATTTTTATTTGGAATCTGTATTTGTGACGAATATCCCTTCCCTTTACTGCTGCCCATGTATGAATATTTCCTTTGAAAATAAGGGGGAATGCGCCGTAAAAGGCGAGACTCAATACTACTGACGGAAAAATCGAATGCTGGGTCAACTCTGACATTGAAACCGCGAATATCACGAAGCCTCATTAGAATCAATTTTAATGATACCTCTAATATTCCCCGTCAACCGGACTCTGTTAGCACCCCGATCCATGAAATAGCGCAACAAATGTCGGACGGGGATATTGACAGAACTGCGCAAAGACGGCAGTCATTACTGATACCGCAATTCTTAAACCAGTACAGAAGGAAATAACGAAATTCGAGTCGCGAAAACACTGAACAGCGGGAACAAATACGGCGCCTAGAACTAAAATCCGATGATAACGAGCAGTATAATATCAGAATTGTTATCAGAATTATATCAGGATAAGGGGAATCCCGGAGAAAAGTTTAGAAGATACAGATTCTATCTTGCATGCTGAATATTGCATATAATGACACTGACCGTTGAATTAAAATCGGAGGAGATAGACCGATCACACAGCGCTGCTGGTGGGCGCCAAATCATTGTGAAATTCGTCAGTTATGCGACTCGGAAACGCACTGATGATTATGAAAGCGAAAAAGTAATTGCGATCTGCGGATGGGAACATCTACATAAACTTGGACTGCAGAAAATCTTTGTGAAAAGCAAATATGAAAAAAGTATCCTTTGTGAGATCTCTGGATGAGCTTGTCAAGATCCTCACAGTTAAACTACCAGGACCATTCAAATTTTCTCAGGACTAGAACACCATACAAACCACGGTATTCGAATTTCTCTGGACTAAAACACTATCCCAATTTCTCAGGAATAAAGCACCATTCCAATTTCTCAGGACAAGCGTTATTCCAGTTTCTCTGGATTAAAACACTGGGCATATATATTATAGCCTAGTGGCTGAAGATTATCTAATTTAATAGACTGTATATATGCGAGATCCTGATAATATGCATATCGAAAGACAATAGGGCATGCCAATATAACCTTGTGGTACATGCATATTGATTCGTAATTGCAAGCTCTCAAGTCTACATGCGAAGCTTACGCATGACTGTAGTAATTTGTCATTTTTATTATTACTAACAACCCTTTTAAGATTCTCATATCATCGTATCAGAACCTAAATGGTTCTCAAAATCATTTCTTTTGTTTTTGTTGTTTATTCTATGCCTCTTTCTTTCTTTTCTCAGAAAACAGCAGTAAGTTTTTTTAGATAGACTCTCAGCAGTCTCTGTTTCGGTAATATATCAGTCGGTGGACTCTTAGCAGTCTCTGTATCAGCATCCGCCTCAATGGACTCATCGGAGTCTGGATGGAAAGTCGTCTGGTGTCGCATCATATCGTAATCACGGTGGGAGGGGAACATCCCTCTGAGAGAGGAAAGTGCATTCTGGGATGGATGTAACTACGATGTTGAGAGGAAAATGTCAGCTACCGCTGACCAAGATGAGAAATGATCGCGTGTAATATGATTATTACGGGCGATAATCTTGCCCGATATTTTGCGTTGAAGGCCCATACCAACATAGATTCGGGATACACTTTCATACAATGTATTTCATAATGCATATGACCAAGAGAACGTGTACAACTCGGGCACTACATTTGTGAGAGCGAATCAAACGTGCCAAATCGGACTGAAAAATAGTGATTTAAAGAAACTGAGATCACCGAGAGCTTTAGTTTTCAGGCATATGAAATATATCGATGGTGTAATCATATGCAGAACACTGTTCAATAGTGGCCTATGTCATTAAACTCTTATTCATGGGTTTAAATATTTGGCGAATGTAACCCGTTTGCAGGGAGGGTCACACTATGAATGTTGGCGATTGTAACGCCGATGTCAAGAGTAACAGTCACTTTCGAGAACACTGCTTCGTCGCCTTTCGGTGAATGTTTTTATGTGAATGACCAACCAATGGGACCATAAACGTGATGTAAATATATTAAAGAATCATACGTGAGATGACAGGCTGTATGGAACCATATTTTGTGGAATGATCGCTTTCTGAGAGTGAGTTCTGTGAGATGCATTCCAGAAGATTCCAGTTTCTGAGTGCGTATCACTTGCTCTATATTTCTAGTTCCATGTGAGTTACTGGTATTCCACTGTCCTGTAGAAAATATCTTCTACCATGTATTTTCGAGAGAATAAGTCCTGCAAAATGACCAGTTCTTATTCCAGGAACACGCGCTGTCAGGAAGAGAAAATATAGCTCGACACTGAATAGGGTGAAACAGCGGAGAAGAAACACTGGAGAACCTGGTAGGATGATAATAGCATCATGCAAATTTTGCAATAATATTTGTCGAATTGA
>JAVTVY010053279.1:0-25839 GCA_036873755.1 Hanleya hanleyi | reverse complement strand
TTTTACATTTTTGTATGTTTTCAAACTGCCCAAGGTTGGAAATAGCAGCAGTAAAGTGCGATAATTTCATGCCCCTTTCAAAACGGCAAACGCTGTGACCGCTTGACCTGTGACGTCACAACCTAATTACGATCTCGCTCAAATGCCTGTTGTGACGTCAAAATGTCAGCGACATCACGCTAGAACTCCCACGGTTGGGTGAATCTTTCGTAACAACGCCCGACGTCATAGACTATGACGTTTAGGGCGCAATCGTAATCAGGTTGTGACGTCATGTACCAGAGGTCACGGCTCCTATACGTTTTCCTCCACATGTGTGCTATTCGTTTCCTAAAACCCACTTCGACGACATTATTCGAGAAAAAAATACTAATTTGTTGTTTGGAACACTACTGGGTATGTTTTAATGCAAAGTAGTATAGAGTCATTTGGTATAACCTTTAATATTAATTCTGTTATAATGAATTCATCGAATAAATGTCCTTTAGTACTATTTTATTATGACTGAGAGACCAAATCGGTGACCATACATGATCAAGTTATTCACCTGTACGTCTGCAGCAAAATGTTTGAGATTGAACTGCGAGTTACTAAAAACTCGGAACAGTAAAACACGCGGAGCGGATTGATGTGCAGAGAAAGTCGATCTAGGCTTAATTTACAATGACACACATCAATAAAGAAATAGTGGCTTGATGATGGGTCCCATATAATGCCACACGCGAGCTCTTACATCAGGCTATATGAAGTGACTTAATATGTCAACCAGAGAACATTACTTTCAAAGTCCTAGTTGGACATGCGGTTCATGTGCACATTTTGCCAGCAAGCACTTAACTTCCGGCTAACCCCACACTTTCCAGATGGGTCATTGCGCGAACTACATTAGTCAAACCTTTAATGAAAACAAACAAATCGACGTTTTTTTTAACCATAATTGTGCATCGTTATCTGTATTCACCAGTTGCACACGTAATCGGCTTGTAATACGCAGATTATAAGCTACAAACGTTTCCGCCGGCATTGATGCATCTGCATCAATAAGTTTTCTTGTTGTTTCTGTTTTTGGCACATGGACCCCGGGATTAAAGTCGTTTAACGGCACCCGGTCATATGCTCACCGATTTCCACCGACAAATGTTTTCGGAATGGGTATCTCATAACCGCCAAAAGTCAGCGATCGATATTTGACTGTTTGCCTCCCCCGAGCTCGCGATCTACATACTCTTCGACTTGACAACGACATGTGTCTCGTGAACCCCAGCGTTAGTAAAATATTAAATAAAAACAAGATCCTCACACTCATTTAACCAATGGATAAATGCATCTGAAGGTTAGACGCCACTATTAAGTGTGTATAACACCGCAGAAAACAGGGTGTCTGCTGATTGGCTGTTATTCATCCCAGGAAGGAATGGTTGGTGTGATATATATTGAAATTATTTTTGGATTATTTAACAAAGAAAAATATACAAAAAAGCTGGACCAGTATCTGCAGACAGCAACATTGTGACTGCTTTTTGTCGGGTACCCCCATGGTGTTTTAGGGCATTTTTAGTTTCTGCCGGGTGATTGTCTATCATGGCGGCTGGTTCGAAATCAAGCCGCTCATCACATGTTCAAATTGCCGGTAAATTTGACAGAACAAATCAGTCTTTCCAGCAAGGTAGGTCATTTATTGCAACGAAATATTGGGAAAATTTACTACATAATAAGTAAGGAATTTTAATAGTGGCGTCTAACCTGAATTCAGTCTAACAACTTTACGATATACCATAAACGTAACCTATATATTCATGAGAGTCGAACTTCCTTTCGACCCAGTTAAATGTTCTATTCTGTTTCGAAGAAAACTGTTCGTTCGCCAGACGTATAGGAACATTTCAGTCATATTTCTAAAGAGCGATTAGCGGCTAGACCAGCGGATCTGCAGGCATAAAATGTATTTTTACCGATACATGTATATTAATTTAGCTTGCAGCGTATGTAGGCCAAGGTGTATTTATATCGACCCAGGACGATTGCCTTTTGTACCGCATGGCTGGTCGATGCATGGCAATACATGATGTCGGTGTGGTGGGCAGATGTTGTGGACGTTAATGGGCTGTGATATATAGAGCGAGCAGCGGACTGACAGAATGGCGTGGATAATACCGAGCAGACTATATGCCGTCCTGGCTGTCAGCTTCTCCATTTTATTAATGTACTACGTATACACGAAAGTCTATCACAGTAAGTTACATAGTAAGTTTGTCAGATTGAACTCACGTGGCATAAGTCAATTATTCATGTAGCCTAGAACCAGAACATCATCTCGTAGCCTAGAACCAGAACATCATCTCACAAACATAAATTTACCACGCCAATCTTCTTTATCAAACATACTCGATATAATGTTATTTTAATCCATCCTGCTATAGATGTGTGTGACGTTTTGATTTCGATTAAAAACGGTGTTCAAAAATAATCAGAAAATCCGTGTAATCAGTCTTCGTTGGCTCTTACAAGCACCCTCCCCACAGCGCATGCTCCATTTCGCAGGCTCCATTACCATCCCTGCCACCAATAGCGGAAGTTGACCTTTACTACGTTGCTATATGACGTATAGGGGAAACCAACCAATGCAAGGTTCAGTTTGAATCCGGCCGAACAACTCCTTTAGTGTTGCACCTGAGCGAACTACTTTTCATATGCTCTTTCCAGATAAACAGGAAAAATGATCTCCAGATAATTCTTTTTAACGCTAGGTCAACAGAGGTATTATGCAGACTTGAAAAGTAATCGAAATGTTCGGTAAACATCTATTTTACTATATATGATGTCACTTCCGGCGATGTGCGCGAAGGCCCCGAATCCGATCCAAAAATCTAACTGGTGGTTGGAGTGTTATTAGACCCCCAGCGAGGTGGCCACTCGCCGGGCAGTCATATGTCAGAATAGCCCTGGGTCTAATAACACTCCATCTTCTCTAGCCAAGTCGACGTACATCACGTTGCTCTGTACATTGCCTTGGCATACTTCTCTAGTAAAGTTGGAACGTTAATCCTCATTTATGGTTGGATGCAGAGACGGCGTGCTGCATCCAATCAGAATGCGCGTTACGTTGTAGTTGGTTTCCCAAGATGTCGGCCCCCAGTAAGAATGAGTTGTGTCGAATGTGCGGGGAAATTCTATCGAAAAGATACAGGAAGAGCAATTTCACGGGCACTTTTGGTGTTTCTGATCAATTGAATCAGATTTTGGGAAACGCTGCAAGGTCGAACGATAACGAATTGCCTCACGTATGTGCCGACTTGAGATTGAAGGGAAACAACTCCTGATGGCAAAAAGTCTCTCGCCGTTAAAACTTCCACTAGATGGCGCAGAGCAGTATTCCTCTGCCACCAGCCAAGAATGTCAAGGCAGCGTAGAGAGCTTCGCGATGTAGTTGACTTGGCTGGTGAAGATGATAACACTCCAGCCACCAGTCAGATTTTTGGACAGGATTCCGGGTAGCGCGCACATCGCCGGAAGTGACATCATATGTAGTAAAAGAGATGTTTGCCGAACATTTCGATTACTTTTCAAGTTTGCATAATACCTCTGGTGACCTAGCGTTAAAAATAATTATCTGGAGATTATTTTCCCTGTTCATCTGGACAGAGCGTAGGAAAAGTAGTTCGCTCATGTGCAAAACTGAAGGAGTTGTTCGGTCGGCTTCAAACTGAACCTTGCGTACCTGGGGTTTCCCCTATACGCCATAGCAACGTAGTAAAGGTCAATTTCCGCTATTGGAGGCAGGGATGATAAATGAGCCTGTGAAATGGAGCATGCGCTGTGGGGAGGATGCGCTTTCACGTCCAATATGGTTGACGCATGGCAGTCATATATGTCAGAATAGCCTGGGCGAAGAGTGACAAAAGACGCTTTCACGTCCAAGATGGTTGACGCATGGCAAAGTTACAGCCAGGGTTATCTCCCCTTCAATCTTGTCGATTGACGCTACTTTCAGTCATTTATCACGGGCGAAGAAAAACCGTGGCCGGCATTCTCTGTACAGTGGGTCTTCACCAAGCTTTCGACGGAGATTAAAAGTACGAGATTATCAGCACTGTTCTGTATCGCAACAACTTGAATTAAGCAGAACTAATCAACTGCAGCGCATTTGGAGTATTCGGTAGACAAAAGAAAACAAACAATCAATGAATTATTGATCAACTCTTCACCTCTTTACAACAACAACAACAACACTACTTCAAAGCTAAAGGTCGTTTGTTTGAAAAACACCAGCAATATTTTTCTTTTTGAATCAAATGCTCACACACATTCACATTCTAAAAAATAAATGATACAGCGCTACACATCGAGTGATCGATGACAGGGATGTATAATCTGGCATAATGGGATACAACTTTGTTCAGAGGTGGGCAAAGGTACGATCGTAGGGTCGTAGCTTGGTATGGAAATTGTCTCTCACTGTAGTGTAATCTAGTCAGCATGTCAGCGGAGCAGTAGTTATCTGATGCAAACACGCTCACACTTTCTATTCTCTAGACTCGTACCTTGCCCCCAGACTCGCGGAGATCTGAGGATAATCAAGGAGTAGCCATCTTGCCAGGAGCGTATCACTGATTGGCGGATCAATTTTTCTCTGATTTCAAAATCTATTTACGGTTGAAGAAACCCCATAAAATCTTCGCATTTTTGATGGCCAGAACAACATCGCAGTACTCATGCGATGAAATTTAGCGATTTATTTCGAAGAACATTTGTGCACATGCCCGTCTGACGTCACTCGGCCAGTCGCTGATGGCAAGATGGTTACACATTGCTTGCTCTCATATGAATCTATCAATTTCTCCGCTGCTATTCGAGTTAGGAATTCCATCTCAATCAGCTCCACAAACACGCACAGTTTAACTATATATATATTTTAAAGTCCACAACGACAACTGTTAATTTACCAAGCAGCCAGAATCCTAGTTCTGCTTGCCATAAAAATAAGGAAATGTATGGCTGCACGGGAAATGAAGTAATAACTTAACCCAGTCGGTATATTACAGGTGAAATCGACAAAGGTGTGGTCGCTGTGTGCGTTCATCCGAAGACGAAGAATATCTAGGCCAAACGCCGACTGAATTGACGAAATCACCGGAGATTTTGATTTATAATACATACCGACAAAGGTTTTACAAAATAAATATAAAGAACTGGATGTTTATATCAAAATGCTCTACCAAATGGGAGGAATATGTCACGGGTTACTCCAAACATGGGTGCCATGTAGGCTACATGACATGGCAAATATGATGCGAATATAGACGGATTATCTTATATACAATCGTCTGGTCCGTCATTCAAACTTTGGCCGTCGTCTTTTAAAGAATTTCCGCATCCATAATCCATACACATAATAACATTAGCCCCAAATTAAAAGAATAAATCATAGTTTACATAACACTAGGTTAGTTTCCTATCAAACCTGTATCGCTGATCAGTATTCTTAATCCACATATTTTCGTTGTAAATTCGTTAGCTAGAGATTGTTGTATCTCATTCACACTTTGATTGTTGTGACTGTTCATATGAGCGCCATGAAGATCTTGCAGTACATGGATTTATACGGTCCCTTTTCCCGGTAAAACGGGATTAGACGCAAGTTACGAATCGTAACGCCATAGGTCTTGCTCGATACGCTCGTATTTTGCCATCAGCATGCGATATGTATCTAAACCACACTGAAAAAAAAATTCTTAAAATTTAAGGAATATTCCCCGACTATTACACCAGCGGAATATTCCGTAAAATTCAATAAGGAATATTCCGTAACATGTTAAGGAAATTCTTTAATATTGTAAGACCTTAGTTATGTTGATAAATATTCCGCTGGTGTAATAGTCGGGGAATACCCCTTAAATTTTTAGGATTTTTTTTTCTGTGTAGTCCTCAATGTTTACGTAAGTCTTCCCTCACAATAGTAATCTACTGATGAATAATAATTATTCGAAAGAAATATCCATTCTTTAATAACAATGGTTTCCATTGTGCACAATATGAAAGAGAGAGAATTAAGGTTTAACGCCGCGTTCAGCAGTATTTCAGCTAGCGAAGATCAAAAAAAATTCTAAGTATTCAGGTTTATAACTTAGTAATCCAACACATTAAAACATACATTAAAACTTATGCAACAAACCGATTTCTCTCAAATAACCTCAGACACAGTCCTCCCTCACCCGACCAAAAAGATCTTCCAAAGTAGTCGCTCGATAAAAAGAAACTCTTACAACCTTAAAATCTATACAGACGATAAGAATGTTTCACTGTGAGATCTTCGTGGCATGGAATACACCTTGGGGCCGGCTCTTTTTTAGTAAATGTTATTGAGTTAATCGTGTATGGCAGATTGTACATCGCCTGATCCTGGCTTGATAGAAACGTTTCTGTCTGTTCAGATTAGTACACAACATGATAACATATTCACATACCGGCCGATTATAACTAGTACAATTATTAACACTGGCAAATTGATAAAGCTGTGCAATCATTCAGTCACTTTGCTTAGCGATTCATTAAGTTTGACCTGTTTTTTTTGTGATATGGATCGCTGGAACAGTTTGGCCTCATAAAGATGGCAGCTCTCTTGTGATATTTGACAGTCGACACAAGCTCACTGAATTCACTCGGCTTGCAACACCGAGCAGACTGCATGTTAAATCCTAAGAAAAGGGGGCCCAAAACCCGCAAAAGCGCGCCACATCCTTTCAGAAGAATTCGACCTAGCGTTTAGAGTTTTTCGCTTGCGGAAACAAATATAATTCGTTCGGAAAAAAAACACGGAAGTACGGAACCCTTGTGGCGCCACCTTACAGGCAGATCTTGCTGAAGCTCCATACCAATCACCGTCTTGTTACCAGAAATACATATGCCGAATTTCAGATGAATCGTATTGATTTTATCGTGCGATGCCACAGAAAGTTACCAGTATTCTTCAAGGGATTCTAATGAGCCAATCGCGACAATTTCCGTGTTTCCAATTTGACAATGTATTTTCTGCTATCCGCTCAACCCAGACTTAAGGAGGCTCCAGACAAATCCAATTTCACGTCTACTGCGCATGTTCTGCGCATCTACCAAAATAGCGACATTTAAAAGAAATTTAATGGAAAAGGAAAAGTTTTTAAGAGAACAGTTGTGAAAGGCTTTTTGAATTGGATAATGTGTTTTTTTTTGTCGAACTTGAAGGAAATACGACCCCAAACTGAAGAAGTTATGCTGGCAAACTGACTTAGCGAAATCAAGGTAATTTGACCCTGGTGTTCCATGTTGACATCCTACCGTCTTAAAGAGAATTCTGGTGACCCCCCGTTTTTATCCGATTTTCCGATTCAGTGTTGCTCCAAAAACGATTGAGGCATTTTGAAGAAAATGACATTTTAACTTCTTAGAAAATTTTAGATTTATCTATAAAAATAGAGGCATTTTCCATAGAATTCCTATCTAATCCCATATATTAGAATTAAACCACCATATAAATTCCTAGATTATGCAAAATTAATCCTGGTGACCCCTGCATTTTATCCTTCATTTTGAATGTTGAAGGTTTGCTCTAGCTCTTGTCGAAATATAAGAAAAATGACATTTTATTTTCAAATTGCCTGGAACCGCACTATGGGAGCCTGTCAAGCCTTTGAAGTTTCCGGAGAAGAGTGTTTACCATACCTTATTTGGAAATGGTTTCTTATAATCTTCATCCACGTGCTTCTGTGTGCAATTGCAGGTAGCCACTGGATTGGCTGGCAGATATAGTTTGAAATTTGTACATGATATTCATAGCCTTGGTGTAAGAATATTTACCGTGATATTATATCTGTTTACTGATATTGCGTAGACCTACGATCAATCTCAAAGCTTAACTTTTTGAAGTTACTTCTGTGGGGTTCCCTGGCGTATTCATCTTCATTTTATCCAGCCAATTTCTACGTTCCCACTTCGATCCTGCCTTGTTTATCTGACCTCCTTCAGTGTTCAAAATCCGAGGTGCAGATTTCACCTACGAACGAGAGACGAACCAATCGGAACGAACACGTCGATTGAGAGTAGAGTGACATCATCCTCTATTAGCGGCGTCCTTCCTCCTAATATGGTGCCCACTATATAGGTCAGCCAATCAATAATGCTCTTTTGCGATCCATTTCGAATTTCAAATGTTTTCAAGGTCAGTGACGTCTCGTGTCTATTTGTAAGTTCTTTGAACATTGAAGGGGGCCAGATATATCAAGGGAAGTTCGAAGTGGGAACGTAGAAATTCGCTTGATAAAATGAAGATGTGGCGTATTATCATAGTCCAGTCGTCGTTAATTCAGCACCGTTCCATAACTGTTCCTCAAAAAGGAGCATTTGTCATGTGGTCCCCTATGCGCCTGGCTTAATTGAACGAACTGTTTTTATGACTTTATCTTTGCCATCACGAAGTAACGTCACGCTTAGTTCTGTTTAATCTAAGAGATCTTCAGTGGCATTAAGGATATCCGCTGGTGGGTTTTTGGCTTTGGCAGTCATTTTGCCTGTTTTTCCTATTGGGTTATCTACCTTTCCTAGGTTAAGAGATAGGGATTTCCTTTAAAAGCCTTCTAGCCGAGAATTTTGAACTGCAATATCCATCCAATTTGATAAATTTTGATAGACATTGTGATTATCTGCCAACGGTAAGAATATAAGAAAAAGTTAAATACTATTTTTGTTTCAAAACTAGGGTTATTCCCTATGTATTCTGGGTTATCAAAACTGAGCATGGGTCAGTCCACTTAACGTTGCCTACAGCTAAAAAATGCACCAACCTATATTTTTTCTTTGTTTTTTCTCATATTACACAATTATGAATGCAACACACATTATTCAAAAAGTTAATAACTTTGATTTACCACCATCGGACATCCTTAAATCATTTCCGAGGACAGAAAATACCATCAATCACTTAATGTAATATCATTCAAACTCAGGTCAAATAAACGTGTTGACAACGGGACCGAGGAAAACACATTGGGATACGAAGTTTGACGAGTCGATGAGGGACAAGGTAAGTATCGACCTTGGTCAAACTGAGATGTTATGATCCAACCTCCAAACAACCTCCCCTTATGCCATGTCGATCGACCCTGCCTTCGGTCACTTGCCGAGGATAACAAAAAAACGCACTGACATTCTCTGCACAGTGAGTCTTCACCAAGCCCAACCTCCCCACAGCGCATGCTCCATTTCGCAGGCTCCAATAACATCCCTGCCTCCAATAGCGGAAGTTGACCTTTACTATGTTGCTATGACGTATAGGGGAAACCAACCAACGCACGGTTCAGTTTGAATCCGACCAAACGACTCCTTTAGTGTTGCACATGAACGAACTACTTTTCATATGCTCTGTCCAGATAAACAGGGAAAATTATCTCCAGATAATTCTTTTTAACGCTAGGTCAACGGAGGTATTATGCAGACTTGAACAGTAATCAAAATTTTCGTTAAACATCTATTTTACTATATATGATGTCACTTCAGGCGATGTGCGCGAAGGCCCCGAATCCGGTCCAAAAATCTGACTGGTGGCTGGGGTGTTATTAGACCCCCAGCGAGGTGGTTGCACCAAGCCATGTAGATAAAACGTACGAGATTATCCGAACTGCTTTGTATCGTAACTTAAATTAAACAGAATTAATCAACTGCTGAGCATTTGGGGGATTCGGCAGATGAAAGAAAACAAATAATCCTTGAATAATTAAATAACTCGTCACCTCTTTACAACAACAACAATAACAACATTACATCAAATCTAATAGACGTTTGTTTAAAAAAAAATCAGCAATGTTATTTTTTATCAAATGCTCACGTACATCTGAAAAATAAAATATCTTAGTATTTAGTATGTTGATAAGGATTGTTTGGCTGGCAAGATTGAGGTTTTGTGAAATGATGTTTTGGTACAGGGCTATATGTAAATTGAATGAAGGCTGGGGCAATTGACCCTGTTTGAACGTTGGTTATTATCCACGACATAACATCGGATGACATCCCATACAAACTTCGTGCTACCTGGAATACGCTTTCGATCGAACTGGTTGACCAATACCAGTTGCTTTCAAATGTATTAATTATCAATTATTTAATTATAATAATAATTAACCGCTCCGTTTTAGTAAATACTAAGTATCTTCCATACAACCACTGGGCTATAGCATATATCAATGCGAATTTCAACGGAACTACTTGTTGGCGCGTATAACCAACAACGCCATTTCCGGTTTTGACATTTAGCCGAGTAAACTGTTTGCTAGCCTGTGAACGTTTCATACCATCGGTTGGATCAAGACTTAAGTCATTCACGAAAGAAAGACAAGGGGGAATGTTCTGACGTTTCATACGGCACCTCTAGCTCAAAATCTTTCCAAATTGAGCTCAGTCTCAATGGTGACCGAGACCAGAATTTGTGTGCCAGTCATATTTGCTTACAAAAATGATGAGGAATAAATCGGTAGCAAAAAAAAACACGATATGTAGAGAGGTTTGAAGTGACTTGGGGTACCGGGATGTCTAAAAAAGCCAAGTTACCCGCTTTGATGATGCCACATTCGAAAAGTCATTTATGATCAATTTTTCGGTCAGATTTTATGAAATTGTTGTCAGTACGAATGGACTATTTTGGTTATGGGCGTCAGACATATTATTGACGGCTGCTGGCTTCGAGTTGGTGAAAAGCTATATTCGCGAACATATCATTTTGTAAGACAGTCAATTTATAATCAAACTGATTCAAGTCTGGATAGCGTAAGTAAAACGAGTTTCTCATACAGCATGCTAGAACTTTCAGCAGACTTTGCTATATAATGGACGGCCATGTCGTTATTTTGGCTTATTGCGCTGTTGTAAGGGCAGTTGTTATGTTAGGGCTCTTGGGGAGCATCATTGGTTTCACGAGATCGGGTATTATTTACGGTCGCGACATTTAATTTCCGCGTATTCATCAATAATCCATGTTAAATACGATATTCAGTTGTTTGTAGGAATAATATTATCGTATGAATGTTTTTATTTCAGATAGCAGATACCAAGCTGGATGGTGCAGCACCTCTGATTATTCCTATCACAGTTGACAAGAACACTTATACCGTATTAATCATCGGGGATAGTCACATATATCACTTGTTACAAGATATCACCCGCCACAATATTAAGGATGCAGAACTGGATTTTAACACAGGTAAATCTGTTCACCTGTTTGGAATATCTGGGGCACATGTTGGAACGCTAAGAAATTCCATTGAACTTCAGAAGCTTCTCGATACGACCAAGCCATCATTAGTCTACCTTCATATAGGCGGAAACGATGCGGACTCCAATATCGACGAAAATATCATATCAGGTGATATTTTGCAGTATGTGAAGGAGCTTAAATCCAAATTCAAAGTATCAAAAATAATTTTAAGCGAACAATTTCCTCGCAAAATGGTTCGTCGTCTCATGGTGGATGACTATAACAAGAAAATTAGTGAATTGAACAAGCAGTTGATGTCTGATAGTCGGAAAGTATTTTGGAGACATAGTGAACTGAATGGAGCCAAGCAAGAAATTTTGTTAAGAGATGGAGTACACCTGAACAATTATGGCCAAGAAATGTTCTACACTTCGATAAAAACAGCTATTGAAAGGACGATATATAGCTGAATTTCCGGGTAATCAAAGTGTAAGGTATAAGAGCTGAACTGTATCCTAGCTCATGTCCGCGTCCCATCATAAACATTGGAGAAAGCTGAGAGTAGTAGGAAGAAGACCGATTTTTTATCATTATTGAGGCTGATCTTTGAGGCTGACGGTGTGACCTTTGACCAGGAAGTGATCTTTGACCAGGATATGACGTCGCGCCGTCAGCCTTACATTTGTAGGAGGAAAACGACAAATTCATTATGAGCGCTCATACCATGCAAGCGCTCAAAAATCATAATACATTTGTCGTCTTCCTACTACTGCTGACCCGAGACGGTTTAGGATATTCTGTCTCCGTGTCTGGGTTAAAGCACAGAAACATAGAGGGTTCGGTTGAACCGGTTAAGTTGATGGTTAGCGAGTTGAAGAAATCCATCCATGGATATATCTGAGCCTCTTCAACCGGTCAAGGCAAGTCCTTCCATAAGCTCAGTTAAGATTTCATGAGTAGGACGGATACAACTTGCATTGAGAAGATGCTGATACTTGTTACTATGTGGGATGATGCTGATAAGCTGGTTATGGATAGTTTTAGGGTTAGGAGATAAGTGTTGCTGCATACAGGGAGAGTGAAAATCTATCCAGGGAAATATATGAGCCTCTTGCATGGGGCGATGCAGTTCTTCCACAAGTTTGGCGGAATTCACGGGGGTCAATCATTAGTTCGCCATTTAACATGGCACATCGTCCCTTATTCGCTAGGACAGTGCATTTTATCAGAAATATGTTTGTTTTCGGAATGACAACACGGCTTTTCAGTCACTTATCTCATGAACAGAGTAAGAGGAACTACTGCCGTCGGTGGACTTCGATATTAAGGACTTCGTATTCATAAAAACTAATACAATTTACCATTTCATTCCATTCTACACGTATAGCAGTTCACTATGGAAGAACAAAATTGGTATATTGCTTATAAATGTGAAAATCGTGTATCATTGATTATTTTTATTCTCAGGATCCGTGTCCAGTTTTCATGTAGATCCGAACACATTCTTTTTTTGCGGCAGCTGTAATCAAACAAATAATATTTTCATGATAAATATGCTTTCTCCTAGATATGTACATTTTAGAGAAAGTTTGAAAAATTTAATAAATAGTCAGCACTTTAGATATGGTTTTATCTACAGGTGGCACTCAAGCAGTAAACCACAACATTATCATTTTATGACATATTTGAGAGAAGTAACTAACCACGGGCGATATTTATTGGCGCTTCTTTTGAAATATAACGTATACCGCGAGAAATCTATTGATTTCCCGTGATTTTGTCTTGAGAAGATACTGGTGTTCAAACCTATATGTGTTAAGGGGATGGACCGGGAAGATGTCCACCATTTTAGACACACTGGTGGTAAAATTACAAGACAAAAAAGAACTGGTTGACTAACTTGAAACTTCAGGAGATGTAACTATGCATAATTACGAAATCATATACTAGAAAACAATTTTATCTTAATTACAACTATGTTTAAATAAATGTTCGACATGGAC
Organism: Hanleya hanleyi; assembly: GCA_036873755.1. NCBI lineage: Eukaryota > Metazoa > Mollusca > Polyplacophora > Lepidopleurida > Hanleyidae > Hanleya > Hanleya hanleyi. Next base: position 12,618 of record JAVTVY010053279.1, on the reverse strand, counting down.
AATACTGTGTACACGATAACTCACCTTTAATTATGAATTCTTCCAGAAATTGCTTGACAATATCTCAAAGAAGGGTCACACATGTCCCATTTTGAGAAAACAGTTGAAATCTTTTCACATGAAGATATACAGTCAGGTCAAATTGAGGTACTTCTGGTCAGCACTCTACAGTTATTAGTAATGGCTGCCAAGGATTACTTTCAACCAAATAATGATTAACCCCTTCTCAAAAACAGTATACATCACACAGTTATGTCCCCTGCGGTGACAGTTACTTTCCCTGATGTGATTATTTCACACGGTTAATCCATCCTGAAAAAACCCCCGGGAAAATCGAAATTTGTTATTTTTAACATAAATGCACATAAATGTACAACTGCCTTGTACATGACAGGAGGTGTGAATAAATTCACTTCCAATAGTTTCTGATCTGCTTAATTCGTACACTGGATAGGAAAAGCATTTGGATGGGTCCAAGACAATTGCAACATGGGATAGAATATAACAATGGGTTGTAATCGGCCGACGGGTGAGTTCTAAAGTCACATTCCAATTCATTCAATCTGAATTCATTCAATCTTAGCTTGACTAGTTGGCATGCTAAGAGATATCAGACCAACCTAACAATGAAATAAGAAATTCCTCACTCAGTCATGTTGACCGTCAACATGCTAGAAGACTTCGTTGGACTGTCAGTTTAGATTCAGGAGGAGAGGAAACCTCTCGCAATTGTATACCACATAACGTTTCTATAGCCAGTTGAAATTGCCAGTTGGAATATGTGATCACGAATTATATCAATCACGATGACTGATACTATGATATAAAACTTGTCAACAACATAAATTCAAAGATATCCACTACGCCATACATTTCAAATGACATCGCTCCGTCCATGGAAGACCACGTGCCCAGTTCAACGAGCGCATAGCCTAGTTAGGCAGATACACACTGTTCCAACTATTTGGCTTAGAAGGCCTACATATTGCGGTGAACTGGGAAATTCATGGAGAAATATGGTTCACTATGGATCAAATGAAAATAACAATAGCAAACGCGCAGATGCTAAAGTGATCTTCAAGTAAGACGGGGTGTGTGGTAAGAGTGAATTTGTTGAACTTCGCATTCAATATTATTTCAGTCATATCGCGACGAACCAACCAATCACCATCCAGCCAAGTTGTGTTCCTGCTCACCCTGTCCCCTGAACTAAGCCCCACTCGACTCACCAACCCTCATATATTCAGGAAGCTTACATCATGCTACACTTATTCAACCCAGCAACTACCCTCGGGAACATGTCCCCACCCCCAGGGCACCAATCCCTATACTCTATCTCCTAAACTAAGCCTCGCCCGATTCATTATCTTCACATATTCCTGGAGCTTACACCTGCCTACACTTATTCAACCCATGCACTACCTTCTGGAGAATGTCCCTACCCCTGGGGCATCAAATTGTAAGGATTTTCCTGTCCACAGCTTCTCTGTCTCCCCCCATGTTTTCTGAGCTGAGCCCCGTCCCCCGAATCCTGATATATTCTGGAAGCTCACACGAAGCTGCACTTGTTCAATCCATCCACTACGCTCGGGAACATCCCCACCCCCGGAGCACCAAGCCCCATCCTCTATCTCTTAAACTAATCCTCGCCCGAACCCTTTCCTTATATATTTTTTCTGGACCTTACACCATACTACACTTATTCAACTCATCCACTAAGCCTCGCCTGATCCCTTATCCTCATATATCCCTGGAACTTACACGATGCTGGACTTATTCAACCCATCCGCTACGCTCGGGACCATTTCCCCACCCCCGGGGCACCAAGCCCCATCCTTTATATCCTAAACTAAGCATCGCCCGCCCCCTACCCTCATATATTCCTGGAGCTTACACCATGCTACACTTATTCAACCCATCCACTACCATCGAGAAGATGTCCCCACCCCCGGGGCATTAACCTCCACCCTCTATCTCCTAAACTAAGCCTCGCTTGATCCCCTACCCTCATATATTCCTGGAACTTACACCATGCTTCACTTATTCAACTCTTCCACTACGCTCGGGAACATGTCCACACCCCCGGGGCACCAAGCCCCATCCTCTATCTCCTAAACTAATCCTCGCCCGACCCCCTACCCACATATATTCCTGGAACTTTCATTGTACTACACTTATTCAATCCATCCACAACCCTCGGGAACATGTCCCTACCCTTGGGACACCAAGCCTCATCTCGGCAGAAAGTTGAAATTTGTGTGTAGTCTGCAATATTGGTATAATTCTGCCACCCCTCAATGAATTGCAACCCCAAAAGGGGTCGATTTATCAGGCTGAGCCCCATGTTAGGCGTAATAGACATATTGAAGTTTTTTATTGTTGATGATACAGGCTAATTTCCTACAAGACAGAAGCGGTCAGCAGTTTTCAATGATGCCAGCAGGACATCATGATGTTCCAAAAATATCAAATCCGTATCGCTGATCTGTATTCTTAATCCATATGATATACGTTCTAAAGTCGTTATCTAGAGTATGATGTATCTCAGTCACGCTTTGATGATGACTCATGGTTCTTACGGCCCCTAGCCCCGGATTAAGCGGAATTAGACACAAGTTACGAAACGTACCGCCATAGATCTTGCACGCTATGCTCGTATTTTGCTATGAGCATGCGATATGTATCGCCAAATTTGAGAAATTTCGAGTTGAGGCGCTTGATGATATAACCCTGGTTTACAAGTTTCTGCAATAATGTTGTGTGCCCTTGATTAAAATCGTCACATTTAACACAGGATCTAGCAAATGCTACTAGGCGAGATATGTATACGCCATGTGCAGATCCCTCTGGTATATTATTGTCCAGATAGGGATAGTTTACGATGTCGAAATTGTAATAAGCTATATATATCATAATAAGGTATGAAGCCTGTTTGTTATAATTAAAGTGGGTATATAGTCCAACTGACCAGTTTGAAACGTGCAGAAACCTAATCGTATACAGAAGATGTCTTCGCTGTTTGGCTTGTATATCTAAAGTGTGGCAGTCCCAAATTCTCTTCGTGCCATTTTAGGGGTGGAAGCTGGGAACTGGTTGAATAGAACATAGCAAGTATGGCGTCGTGAGTTGAGGGTTAAAAGAACCTCTTCCTATGAAAATGATCCGATGGATATTTTGTCATTGAATACACCAACCGTGTTAACCCTTCAACGTTCGGTTTGATGTTGTGATGCATCTCTAATGGTGCGTGAAGTGAACCTATTGGCGCAAGGATTTCCACAAGAAATTTGTGGAAGCGAATATTTCATTACAAAACTGTTATATAATGGCTGAATATACAACAAATATTATGAATCCACACAAATATATTTTCTTTAAGGCTTATAATACTATTAATATTATACCTACATTTTGCGAAGTAGTCCCCTGGCTGGGTTGCGGATTTTCGAGATGGCTATGCCCATGCTCGTCTCGGTCCTGCTAATCACAATAACGGACAAGGGACCTTCAAATTACGACAACGGACAACAAATTCTTTGTCGACAGCGGTCCTGCTAGTCACCACAATGCCGAGATAGTAGACACTCGTAAATAACTATACTGATGTATATATGGAGTCCATTGTGATCCTTGTGATATGTATTTAGGCAGTAGTGGTAATTTGGGGTCCATTGTGATATGTTGCGGATCAGTGCTGGTGATTTGAGAGTCCGTTGTGGTATTTCAGGTGTCTGTTGTGTTCAATTGTTGTAATTTGACGGTTCATTGTGGTCTGTTGTGGTAATTTGATGGTTGGTTGTGGCTCAATTAGTAGGATCCGTTGAAAAGAAGCTCTTCCTGCTATCAACATCTGCACAAGTCCAGGTAATCCCTAAATCGTTGCGTCTATTACACAATCTCGTACATTTCGTTCCCGGTGGTTGTTTTTCAAGATTCAAGATTCAAGATTCCAGAAATTTTATTTAAAGTCGGTTGTCAGTTTTGAAACATGATAAACATTAGCTCTAAGCGAGCTATTTTACCGACGAAAACATTGATATAACATGGACAATGAAAGAATAAAAATATGAGTCAAACGATATCAAAATTTCTAAAATAATTATGTACATGAGGGATAAATCCCAAGCTATAGATTTTATATATGATTAAATGTGATTTAAAATGAGTACATGTAGAAACGAGATTAGAAATGATAAACATATATTAAGAATTTACGAGCAGTTAAGAATTTATATGGTATCTGATTATATACATTTATAACTAGATCATATAAGAACAAGACCAGAAACGATAAACAATTGTGTACATGTAATCAAAAGTTTACAGGCAGTTAAGAAATTGTCTGATTATACACAATTTAAAATTAGGTACATGTAAAATGAGATTAGAAACGATGAACGAATGTGTACAATTAAGAAAGTATATCTGGTTATAAATAATTTAAAATTTAGTACATGTAGGGACTAGACTAGAAATGATAAAGAGTTGTACGTATAATTAAGAAGCTGAACTCCTACACATGGCACATTTGCTTTTGAGTTAGCGCGTCGGTATCGGAAGCCTGTGGTTTTCCCTTTGACACCCGATGTCGATTTCAGCCTAACTTTAAAGGCGATGGAATTCAAACCAGCCAAAACTCAAAACTCAAACCTCGCCTTGGATTGGCCTGATGAGCTGTTTCAGAGCGTTTACTGATTGGTTCGGTTTAGTGGGAACCCCTCGAGCTATTTATATCCAGAACTGCTATCGGTAACTAACCAAGCCAGTGTATCGATCGTAACCTATCGATTAATACACTGGCTCGCGAGGATGGCTATCGATGGCGCGGACCTTCGTGCCTCGCCTTGACGTGAATACACCCAAGCGAGATGACCACATACCATGATAGAGATCAGAATCTCAATGAAGCTCTGTCTCTATTTTATAAGATGTGATTATACAGGTGAATGGAATTGCCATGCCATAATCTGTCCAGTTGTAGAAGTGTTGTGGTCTGACCTACAATTATGGATCAGTGATACCGTCACATTAGAAAGTATTGTTACCGAAGACAAGAAGGTATTAGGATGGGGCAGACACCAACATCTTAATGATATATTCCTACGAAGTAGGCTCTCATTTGCAAATTGTCCGGTAATGAGTGAGTGAGTGAGTCAGTCCATCCGAATTCTTTCGTCGGCAAAATAAGGAGAACCGTTGACATTAGAACCTTGATTTTTGGCATGAACTTGCATTAGGGGACTGCTACCAGCAAGTTGTAAGCTGACCTACTTTTGATGAAATTTGACCTACTTAAGTGACCTATAACCTTACGCTTGGACCCCCAAGTCATCTTCCTCACCCTACTTCGTAGGTCCTGTGACGTTAGTCACGCTACTCATGTATATATATATTTATACTAATAAATTCCAAAAGTCTACTTTTACGTTCTGGAGGGATTACATACAGAGAAACCAACTCTTTCTGTATGTCAGACAAGGTATGCATATACTACAACCTCTATCCGTGTATCTTGCAACAAAAAGCCACTGCAGTCGTAGAAATCAACATTCCATCGACTAATGACGCCGGGGTAGCTGTAGGTCAGCCGCAACAAGTCAACATTTTGATCAGTGTTCGTCGAGACAATATTTCTGACGACTTGGTCGGTTGATTGTTTGATGTATCGCATGGCCGTCTGCCCAAGCCATTGACGAGGGAGCTTGAAGTGATAGTCATGGTCGACCATGGAGGATATCTTATGGTATTCTGCAAACTAGTTAGGCTCTCTGATGCTCCCAACAGAAGCAGTCACGGGCCGACATCAGCAAATTCGCCCAAATATCTAACAGGACTTGACCGAACAAATGAAAGTATCCGAAGCCGTATGTTGAATGCTGATTGTAAATAGAGCCAATTTCAACACTGACACATTGACATTTCACTCGTAGTCCGCTTGTTGAGAATGCTGTGTTTTAGCATTTTATCAATTAAAATACTTTAATGGTGTAGTGGACGAGTATTTGTGCGTGATCATGAAGTCACTCCATAACAGGGACTACGAGGTAAACAGTGCAGAATTTGATTTCTCTAATTTTAAGCACAAAGCTATCCCCGAAAATTAACAGTTTGTGAGAGGAATATGTACATGTGGATATTAGCGCTTCTTTTAGCTGTATATAACAGTCTTGACCTTAAAAATGTAAAAGTACATTGGTATTTGGGATATTTTCAGTGATCACAAAACTGTTCCTAACAGGAAAGGGTTCATACTCCATGTAAGAATCACGAGACAATGCATACAATAGCCAAGTCTGGAGACAACAATATGTCTAGCTTGAGCCTTTTCAGCTGCACAAAGACTCAGACAATAGCTTCCTACATGAAGGGTCTACCCAGGAAAGAGAGAGAGAGAGAATTAAGAAATAAAGACCGAGGAAGAGGTTTCAAATTTCCCAGATAAACACCAGTTGGCACGAGTCCAGCAGTTTCGACCCGAGGCAGCCGTTGGCACGAGTCCAGCAGTTTAGACCCGAGGCCGCCGGCCGAGGGTCTAAACTGCTGGACGAGCGCCAACTGTTGTTTATCTCGGAAATTTGAAACCGATTTCCGAGGTCTTTATTTCGATTCAGACATGCACAGTCGAATATTTATTACGGGATTCCATTAAATTAGCTAAATATGTTAGTGTATGCCTTCCACACTGATCAAGACAATTGAATGGGGGGTTACATCCCAGCTGGTCAATGCGAACATTGTTGCAAAATGCGGAAGAGTATACATTTCGCTCGCGTTCACTATAGTTATCCCCGCCAGACGACAACGCCGCAGCACTGTAGGTGTTCGCCGGGGTTTATCGGGAATTCAACACCACTTTAGGTACAATGCTATAACATTGAGACGGACAGGAGGTATGTTCGAATTAAGGTTTAATGTCGCGTTCAGCAATAATTCAGCCATATAGCGACGATCAAACAAAATTCTAAGTACTCAAGCCAGTAACTTAGTAATCTAACACATTAAAACATACACACATTAAAACTTATGCAACAAACCGATTTCTCTCAAATAACCCAAGACACAGTTCTCTCTCACCCGACTAAACAAATCTTTCAAAGTGGTCACTCGATGAAAAGAATCTTTTACAATATTAAAATCTATGAAGTCGATAAGAATATGTTCCACTGTGAGATCTTCGTGGCATGGAATACACATTGGGACTTGACTCTTTTTTACCTCCGTCGATCAGACGGAGGTCTAGAAGAGCAACGTGAAATCTCCCGCCAAATAATTGTCATATGGGGAACCCACGACTCATGGGATTTCCAATAGGGATTGCTATGGTTCCCGACGAAATTTTAAAGCCAACTTGTTGGACACTATTGAAATAATGGGGTTCCCCATTGCAATGCATTGCAACGGGCCTTGCTTCTGTAGTCGGGTTCCACCTCCCATCCACCGGGAGATTTAACATGGCGGCCCTCCAGCTTGTAGAGATGGACAATGCGATTTTTTGCCGTTTTTCTGGTAAGTTTATTGTCGCCATTTGATGTCATTACAACTCAAAGATTCATAGTACACCACCCGTCATTTCTATATATCGTAAAGTATTTGTCGGCTTGTTAAAACCTGATAATATTCAGAAAACTTATTCTGAATTGTTGCTGAAACAAAGGAGTGTCTACATTCCCCATGTAGGCCTACATTATTGAGATTTTTTACTGATAGCATGGATGGAACCTTTCCCAATTTTATTTATTTTTATTTTATTATTATTATTATTTTTTAGTTTTAAGCCCTGGACATACCACTGGGCATTTATTTGCCATACGATCACATTTCACATGCTTTGTTCAGCCCCGTGATCTGGAACCAAACAGACACTATCACTAGATGAAATAAGGAGATCATGATACACATTTCATGTTTTACCGATGCCGAATGACTTGAATAGAAGACAATTAGACAAAAAGAAAATCAATAAATATATCAATATATAATAAATTACATAGAAAATATTCTTGTCTTTGGAAGGGGGACATCAGACACACTGACAATTACAAGCGTCTAGTCCGTCATTCATAATCCAGCCGTCGTCCATTAGAGAATATCCGCGAACATAATCCAAAGACCTATTCCATATTCCACATAACAGTATTAGCACCAAATTCAAAAAGACAATCATAGTATACATAAACATAGGCTTGTTTCCTGCAAGAGAGAAGCGGTCAACACTTTTCAATGATGCCGGCAAGACACCACGATGTTCCAAAAATATCAAATCCGTATCGCTGATCAGCATTCTTAATCCATAATATTCGTTGTAAAGTCGTCATCTAATGAATGATGTATCTTAGTCACGCTTTGATTGCGATTGTTCGTATGAGTACCATGAGGATCTTGAAGTTCATGGATTCATACGGCCCCTAGCCCCGGGTTAAGCGGAATTAGACACAAGTTACGAAACGTAACGCCATAGATCTTGCACGCTACGCTCGTATTTTGCTCTCAGCATGCGATACGTATCGCCAAATTTGAGAAACTTTGAGTGGAGGCGCTTGGTGGTGTAGACCTGTTTTATAAGTTTCTGCAACAATGTTTTGTGACGTTGATTAAAATCGTCACATTTAAAACAGGATCTAGCAGATGCTACTAGGCGTGATATGTATACGCCATATGCAGGTCCCACTGGAATATTACTGTCCAGAAAGGGATAGTTTACGATGTCGAAATTGTAATCATCTCTTTTGTCATACAGTCGACGAGAGAGAAAGCCCGCTTCATTTGTATAGAGATATAGGTCTAAATATGATGTGCCTGTAGGGTTATCTGTAGTTTCCTTCAAATCCAGTGAAGGTGGATATATATCCTTCACTGCGTCATTTATATAGCGATTATCAACAGCGAGAAGATCGCCTATATAGCGTTTGGTGAATGAGAAGGAACGGGCTTTGAATGGTTCTGTTTTTGAAAGCGCCTGCATATAGTCATATAAGAGAACAGATATAGGTCAGCCAATAGGGGTGCACAATTAGTACCCACTGGAATACCTATATGCTGTTGATATATTGTGTTGCCAAATTTTACATAAATATTTTTAATGAGAAATTCAAGCAACTCTATAAACAAAGAAACATCCCATGAATGATATCTCTTGTATGTAGTCGAGCTAAAGAATGCTTTATGGCTTCCGACATTAATATATCTACGATCAGTTTTCTTGAACACAGACACTATTAATGAACTTAGACGGTCAATAAGGTCCTGATGAGGGATTGTAGTATAGAGAGTCGAGAAATCCCCCGTGTATACATGCCTATACGGTATGTGACCTTTAGTATCAAGTTCTTCCGTAAGACATTTTGAGTTTTTCAATATCCACATACATTCAACGCCAGAGTTTTTAGAAATAGTGGCGCAATACCTTTCCCAAAATGCTTTTACCTCCTGAAGGGCCCTCATCAACAGGGTTGAAAGAAGCTTGGTGGTGCAGCTTCTAGAACCAGCTATGAATCTAGCTTTGTATGGTGATTTATGCATTTTGGGAGTCCAGTATACTTTGGGTATTACAAGCGTCTAATCCGTCATCCATAATTCAGCCGTCGTCCATTAGAGAATATCCGCGTCCATAATCCAAAGACCTATTCCATATTCCATATAACAGTATTAGCACCAACTTCAAAAGGACAATCATAGTATACATAAACATAGGCTTGTTTCCTACAAGAGAGAAGCGGTCAACAGTTTTCAATGATGCCGGCAAGACATCATGATGTTCCAAAAATATCAAATCCGTATCGCTGATCAGTATTCTTAATCCACAATATTCGTTGTGAAGTCGTCATCTAAAGAATGATGTATCTCAGTCACGCTTTGATTGTGGCTGTTCATATGAGTACCATGAGGATCTTGAAGTACATGGGTTCATACGGCCCTAGCCCCGGGTTAAGCGGAATTAGACACAAGTTACGAAACGTAGCGCCATAGATCTTGCACGCTACGTTCGTATTTTTTTATCAGCATGCGATATGTATCGCCAAATTTGAAAAACTTTGAGTGGAGGCGTTTGGTGGAAGAGCCCTGTTTTATAAGTTTCTGTAACAATGTTTTGTGACGTCACATTTAACACAGGATCTAGCAAATGCTACTAAGCGAGATATGTATACGCCATATGCAGGTCCCACTGGAATATTACTGGAATATTACTATCCAGAAAGGGATAGTTTACGATGTCGAAATTGTAATCATCTCTTTTGTCATAAAGTCGACGAGAGAGAATGCCCGCTTCATTTTTATAGAGACATAGATCTAAATATGCTGTGCCTGTAGGGCTATCTGTAGTTTCCTTCAAATCCAGTGAATGTGGATATATATCCTTCACTGCGTCATTTATATAGCGATTATCCACAGCGAGAAGATCGTCTATATAGCGTGTGGTGAATGAGAAGGAACGGGCTTTGAATGGATCGGTTTTTGAAAGCGCCTGCATATAGTCATATTCATAAGAGAACAGATAGAGATATCGTTAAGTTTGGTTGGAAGACAAATACCTCTTTCCCTGAAAAACGTTTTGTGATTGTTAAATAAATCTTCCAGAGTAAATGCAGTTTGAGAGTAACTAGACGTATTTGATGACGATATGTAATAACACTCAATTCTTCAACCAGCACCTGGTAATAGTAATATATACATATGAATATTATATTATTTGGAGCTTTGTCTACTGGGACTATGACGAATTTACTCTGGAGATTTGCTAGAACTTCTTGCGAATTGGGGCTTCTCAGTACTTGTTTTGCTTGGGGAAGGGTACTTCTGTCAATGTGGCGGATTGTTTCAACGACCTTGCTCTTGGTAAGGTCCAGCCAATCAGCGAGTACTGTAGGTTCAACTTTTTCTCGCTTAGACCAATCAATAACGTACTGTTCCAAAGCAGACAAGACTATCTTGTGGTCGGTCTTCAGATTTATATTTCTCGGCTCTCTATATTTAGGTCCCTTCATCAGGAGTAATCTTAGGTCCTTATCACTCACTACATCAAGGTCACCAGTCACAATATGTTTGCATGGTGTATAGATAAAGTTCGACGATTCACAATCACAACTATAGCCTCCTGACGTGCATTAGAGTAATTGAATATTTTGGTGGCTATAGATTTAGTATACTTCTATGAAATGCAAGGAGGTTCTGTGAACTTAAGGATAGCTATCCCCTCAGAGGCAGTTTTTGCAACCCCATGACAATTTGTCGTCTGTATCAATAAATATACAAGATAACCATAATAAACTATATATTTTATGAAAGCATACATCGTAGGGATTCCAACTATATGATTTGTATAACTGACACTGCTACTGTGTAGAAAATATTCTAATTTTAAAAAATTAAAATGAAAACAATAGCGTCCATTTTTCAATTGAAATTTCATGAAAACTGTTGGTCTTGTTTCAACTTTGATGGTATACCTTGGTAGGAGACAATTCGAACTAGTAAACTCTATCTCATTTTTTTTAATTTTTGCCTGGTTTTGTTTTTATAGCCATTTAACTAAAATGAATTGAAAAGAATGTACTTTTTTACGGTCGTTTGTCTTAAAAGTTGAATAATTAAAAAACTAATCCGAACTTACAAAAAGTGAGATAAACATCACCTTATAAGCAACAAGCATGCCAAATTTCATAAGCGTAGCATGGATACTTTTCGAGAAATAAACGTTTAAATCTCGGATTTTGTACAAAAATGAAAGACTAGAAATCGGGCAAAATGTGTCCAGCTATACATCTGATGAATTAATCCCTATTTTTTGCTTGAATTCTATTGTCAAATACATTTTTAATCTGTCTATATGGGACCTACTCGAATTCCTGTTTATTCTGGATAACTATTGCACTAAGTTTTTTTCATCAAGTCGGTTTAAAGTCCAATTTAAACTTTAAAAACCTGCTAAAACTTGTTCACACCTGTGTAGATTACTTCACGGCGGGTGTCTGAGTGAAGTGTCACTGTCATAATTAGAAACAAAAATAAGGATGTTTGCATGGTTTAATGTAAATAAGTAGGACTAATAGATAATTAGCTTACCATAATACTGCGCGGAAATGAGTTTTGGAAAGGGAAATTTAACAGACAAAAATAATAGTACCCAAGCCCAAGCTAAGGCAATCTGTTTAATTGTTCCAGTGCCCCGGAAACTAAATTTTTAATCCTAATATTGAAGCACTTCTATTTATAATTTTTATTTAATTTTTTCACCAAATGTTAGAGGAAATAGTGAATATTTGAATGAAGAAATATAAAAAAAATGACCAATTTTGATCCTCTAAGGGGATCAGTCCTTTAAGGGGATCAGTCCTCTAAGGGGATCAGTCCTCTAAGGGGATCAGTCCTTTATCTAAATAGTTGAGTTTCACGAAAAGCCGATCCTGGGATGTTTCGATTATGTTCACTAGACGATACAACCGAAAATACGCTATATCTTGACACACTTTAGCGAACTTGGGTGGTATTATATTTCCTGAAGACGCAGATTGTTCTATATCTCTGGCTACATGATTTAAAGCTCTCAGAGGTAACGCATACAGAACTGTACGTAAGCTATGTGTGCTATTGGGTGTGTTAGTTAAATCCACTAAGTAATTT